>JAVCKT010018392.1:0-28205 GCA_032273925.1 Rhynchotus rufescens | reverse complement strand
TGCATCATGGCAAGTACCGTAACATATTACATTTTTATATGTTTATTATCCATGAAAGTGACTGCTTCTTGCGTGGCTTTCTGACTGGTTTGCTTGATGATGAATCATGCTGGGTTGAATCAGTCTTACTGTGTTACATTGTTCAATGAGATGTGAACTGACACAACTCATTACAACAGAGGCCGGAAATTCTAGGATAGTACCATTTTCTACATAGGCCTGGTGGTTTGAGGGGAAAAAAAAAAAGGTGATTTTCTTGTTCCTCTAGAAAATCTTTTTATCTGAAAGATAGATTTGGAGACCACTTTATATTCAAATATGCCTAAATAGACTGGAGGAAAAACAGGTGTGATACCCACTTATGCAATTAAGTACATTTCCAAATGACAGAATGTCTAAATGTAAATGAGACAGATGTGTGTCAGCGTGTAGACAGAAGTGCAACATGTTCTATATAGAACGCAAGTTAAAATACAACTTCTTAAAAACGTTATCTTCGCCTCCTACTAGTTCTTGCTATTTGTGTCCGAGTTGGTTTGCAGATTGCAAACAATTGTGTGTGGTTGCTCCATGAAATGGCTGTTGCAATCCTTCATCATTTCACAAGTGCGAGGGAATTACTGATGTAAAGCCTTTCCCAACTGCATAAGGTGGCAAGCAACATGAAACAAGTCATGCAGCAACTACAGTAATTAATCCTGTCTTTCTGTGCTCTGCTAATTCTACTATGTGGTATTAATGCTTCTTCCTTGCTATTCTTGTTTCTTGATGTAGCCTATTCAGCACCCAAAAGCAAACACAGACAAATCTGTATCTTGCTAATAGTGCTGACAACATAGCACAGCCTGCCTTGGCAACTCCACTGGCTATTGCTTTTTGCAGCTGTTGTTATACAGATAAAAGCTATGAATGAATCGGAATTAAAATTAGATTTTAGCAATAGGACAAGGAAGAAGCAGCCACTAGTAACAGTATTCTGACCTCTGTGTACTGTACGAAAAGATTTCAAACTATACCCTAAGAGGAAATGTGGGTTGTGAAAAATGCTTGGAGTGTGTGTCCTTACAGGATTTTCTCAGAAAATTTAGGTATTTAAATTTTGTATATATTGGACATTTCATTGTACATCAATCAAATTGAAAAGTCCATGTAATTCTATACCTTTATTTCATTCCTTCTGGAGGTATTCAATGAGAACAAAAATCTCTCTTCCTTTTAGAAACGTATCCTTGAGAGAGAAGGAAAGGGAGAGTCTTCTCCTTATTGATAGCTAAACAGAAAGTGAGTTACTGCTGCTTTAGAAGCATGAAGAGGTATGAAAGGCTCTCATGAATATTCTCCCCTCTTGGAGAGATAGTAAAACCTCTACCCGTATCTCTTCCCCTCCCTTCTCATATTCAGGATGACAGGCTCATCATAATGTGGACGGGAAATTTGTCATAATCAGAGAAACTCATCTCATGGCTCAATCCCTTTCATGAATATTTATTTACTTTCCAGTGGAAATTTCTGTTTCTCGTCAAAAAGAGAGTTAACAATCTTAAACATCCTTTTTCTGACATCTTGATGTCTTTGTTCCCTTCCTACTGTAAACAGTATTTTGTTAGCATGCTAATGTTATCCTTAGTTGACCTCTTAAGACTAGTCTCTTGAAGTTTTATTATGCCACCTGGGGTTTAATTCGTCAGTCTGAAGTTGACCTTCATGCAGAGCTGCGAAAAAAAAAATTAGCCTCTAGCCAATAGTAGCCTATTTTAGTAAAATTAATTTTTAAGGTCAGTCTTTTTCCAGGGCTGACTTGGTTTCTATGGAAGATTCCTTTAGGAACTGTTTTCAGTTTTGATTCTGCTGCTTTAGTGCTCCACTTAAGTTTTATGTTTTTATTTTTAAAATATTTTCCTTTGCTTTGACTTAATTTTTGTTTTGAAACTTACAGTTTCAAATTTTATAAATTCAGGTTTTCATGTTTTGTCTATTACATATGGCATCAAAATAAGCTCTTCATTATTCCTTCTTTGTCTGACAATAGTAACTTCACCATGATTTATCTGAATCATGTACGATTCATATATCTGAAACTCAAAATCATGTGGAATGTATGTGGTCAACCAAAGCAGATGAGCAGGCTAATATCAACTATCGCTTGGTTATTAACAAGTTGAAAGAGCAGCAGGAAAGTGACTTGTTCTACTCCCATTACCAGTCCTCCAGTCTGGATATATGTGTGGCCTTGGTCCAAGTCTGGCTGAAGGAATTGGGAAAATAATGATATTACAAGATACATAAGCAACTCACGGAACTTTCAGTGTACTTAGTAATTTTTTTCATTATTTATTTATTTCTTTTATTTTCCTTTATTTCATTATTCATTATTTTTGGCATTTGGTGGAGATTTTGGTTTGTGGAGTTTAGAGTCGAAAACAAGAGAGTCCAAGGTGTATTTGTTTCTAAAAATGGTTTCAGGAGAAAAATAAAAAAATAACAATAAAAGAAAGATGTTAGGCATTGGAACATTCTGAAAAGTATTTTTCTGTTCTAGAACAAAGCTTCAATATTATGCAATTTATTTGAGAACACAAATTTCAAAGGGGAAAAAATAGATCTGTAAATTATTCCATTTTGATTTAATGAGTAATCTTAAGCATATTAGTTTTCAGACTATAATTTTCTATTAAAATTGAATGGAAAAAATCTCATTAACATGTTTTACTCAGTTTTGATGATAATGCATATTGAAGTTGCAATTAAGTAATTTAATTATCACCAATTGCATTTACAATTCTGGCTTTAAAACTGTATTATTAAGCCATGTTTGTATCTTCTATGCCATCTTTTCTTACCGTGACAACTTATATGAAATTTCAGTGTGGCTATCAAAGGGGTGATCAAAGGGGCTAAATATAACCTTATTTGACATAAGTGTTATGTACTTCCCCTGAAAGAACATTATGAAAAGCAAATTTTATCATGATGATTAGAGGTCAATAGAGCTTTGTGAACTGAGGCTACTAATATTTTAGTTAGAACTTGCAAGAAGTAGAACAGATCTCAAGAAAGGAATGTAAATTAATATTTATTAATGTCAAGTGTTCATATTTTATTCATGCTTTATTCTACAAGTGTAGGCATATGATTGGTATTCTACAAAGAAATTTGAATCAGCCAACAACAAAACCTGTCATAAAGTTTGCCAAATTTCACTCTTGATACTAGCACAATATCCATATAACCTTTTCAAAATTATCAGGACTGTTATTTTAGCAATTTATATAAAATCCATTTCTGTGACATTTGAAAAGTATATGGAAAAAAAAAACAGTCAAGCCTGGAGATGAAGAAAAGTTTTCTTTATCAGATATTTTATTTCCTCATGAATATCAGGAAAGAAACCAAGCTGATCACTTGGAAAACCAAAGATGGCAAACCAAAAAAATGCATCAAAAACTATTAACAAATCTGCCTAATGGCAAATTAAAAACAAACACACAAAAAGAACCCATTGTCTCTTCATTAAGATTAAGTATTCTGGAATAGATTTATAATATCTATTATATATAACATATATATATTTTATCAGTTTGGTTAATTGTGTAATAAAAGATCAATTATTATATCATTCTGTGTCTTTCAGATGAAATAAACAATATCACTATGAAGAAGAATAATCTCAGTGATAGTTTTTCAAAAAATATCTTCTGCTTTAAAATACTAATGTGCACTTTATAAATGAATTACTTGCTGAAAAGCTGGTGGTTATTTGGAGTTTCCTTTATAAGTCCATCTGCTCATGCACATTCACACATCCCTTTTACAAGGGTAAATATAGATCTCGTCACTCTCAAGTTGTATGGTGATGGTGCTTCAAATAAGAGGAGTTTTGAAGTCCTAGAATGTCCTAATTTTCATGATCTCTAAGAATATCTATAATTGAAAGAGTTTGCAGTGGGGTGAGGTATGGGATGAAATTGGTATCACCTTTAGTATTTACTGTCTCTTATAGGATGAAGCTCAAATTATGCAGCAAACCCTGGTTGTACACACATGCTGCATATGCCTAACCTGAAGTGCAATAGTGCTCAGTAGAAAATGCAATGGGTATTTATCAGCAAATTCAGAAGGAAAGATTCTCTTTAAACCTTGAAGCATGTCTCTTAAGTTTGAGATTTGTGGCTTCTCAACAACTAATGCAGAAGCCATTTGTATTAGATATTGATTCATATCAGGATATTTGATGCTGAGGTGATCCCCCACAACAGGATTGCTCACTAACAAGCACTTGAAAGGAAAACGGGCTACTGTCTTCCCTGAATTTCTAACTTCATTTTTTTTAAAAAACATTTTAGTATAGAATCCTTTTTTAAAAATATAGTCATTGATTTCTGAAAAATAAAAAACCAGGAGTTCACTCGAGTGTTTTAGGAAATTCAGTAGATTGGTCAGGAATCTTTGGAAAACAAACAAACAAACAAAAATTCTCTCACAATAGGACAAACAATAGTATTTTTAAAGCGTTCTCTCATGATTTCCTAACCAGTTACACATATGGAAAGACTAGTGCTTTTAGCGTGTATGTTAATTTCTTTACTGGTCTTTCAGAAATCTGGGTGGACTATATCACCTGGATCATCTTTCATGTCTAAGTTGTCAGAATTATACCAATAACTTATGATGTTTGCCTTTTGATGTATTACCTTGGTCTGTATACACCCGGACAAAAATATTCAGTATTTTATTTTGTACTTTTTTTTTCAATAGGGTTGTCGGTCTTTTTGGCTAAGCTGTGCACCTTCTGAGACCTTTCTCAAAATTCAACATTACATTTTTCTGTGCTTCAGAGGCAAGTTTAATCAAAGGTTTGTAACTAGTTGTTCAAATATTTCATCTTTGAGTTCCTTTGGAGATCTTGGATGAGTATCATATGGTTCAGGCAATTTACTAAGCCTGTCTTCTGTTGGGAAGCTTGTCATAGAAGAAGGGAAATACTGAATTAAAATGTGTTTTTATTGTCATGGATCCAGACATTGCATTACTGAGGAGAATGGGAATTTTGCCAGTAAATCTGACAGAACAATCTAAGAGTATTTAAAGAGAAAGCTTAACTGAATAAACTTAAAGAAATTTGCAGTGAAATGCCTATATCCAGGTCTGTGACAAGGAGGAACAGACACAAATGGCAAAAAGGGAAACGTAATAAAGCAGGAAACCTTGAGGCCATCCAAGGGATAGATTGCAGGGAGGCTTTGGGCTCTTGTTTTCTGGAAGATTTACAAGAAGAAAGAAGACTACTGGCAATGACGTGGGCACCAGGTCTGCTATTCCAGCCTTACTGCTCAGTGTGCAACCAGTGGATCCCTGGCGCTCTGCAGATCAGGACAGGGTGAGCTGAAGAAATGCAGAAAGCTGTGCCATGTGCCACAAAGTGCAGTGCACAGGAGCCCCGTCCTGGCATCTAGAGATATACTAGGATCAAACTCTCCAAAGTTTTCAATGCCTGACTTGTGCGTCATGGCATAATAAAATATATAATTTTATAAAACCAATTGTATTTATATACAATGCACCAATTTGTTTTCACCTCACTTTCTCAGCCTCCAGACAAAATGAAATACACTTCTGTTAGACACTTTTTTTTTCCAGAAAACTTATGTGATCCATTGATTTGAAGTTGAAAAACTGATGTAGCTGGATTCTTGAGACGATGACTATATTTTGTGTGTCTGTCATAAAGCCTCCTGGCAATCAGCAGTAAAACTGATAGCCTTTTTTTTTTTTCTGGTTGGCTTTGTTTTTTATTTGGAAACTCTCCCATATTTCTGATAAACAAAGATATTTTTTTCTCAAGGATGATTTTCCACTGCTAGCAGCTGATAGCTCAATAATCTTTTTTCCTCAATGTTTTTATTATTATTATTAATACTCTTTTCATTCTGACTTGAGTTGTACTTGTGTTTTCACAGCATTTCAGGTCTGATTTTGAGGTGGTTACAATTCTCTGGGAGAGAACCAGTCTGTCTTTGCACTGCCAGACATTCCTTCCTCCCAGATGCTTCGGTCACTCACAAACTAGTGACTCTAAATGCATAAGCTGCTGTTTGTTGAGCTAAATTATTGCTTTCAGCAGTTCAAAACCAGTATTAATCAGATTCTAACAGCAGCATACTGGGCATATTACTGGCAACTAATGCTTTTTATATATTTATGAGGTAAAGTGAATATTCACGACATAAACAGTTATCGATTGCAACATATAAAGGACTGGAATGGAGTGGTTGCTTGTGTAAACCTTCTAGAGGAAGTTTATAAATCAAATATTTTAAAACAATAAGAGGGAAATGTTTCTTCTTTTTTTTTTAAATTTAAAAACAGAAAAAAAAAATCTTAATTCCATTCGTAACAAATTTAGAAGAAAATGTGTTTTTAATGCTCAGATGAGATGGTCAGTCACTCTCTAGGAACCCTCAATAAAAGGCTGGCTTGTTTTCTGGCTTCATTAAAGCCTTCATCTTCCTATTTTGCAAGTACATCAGTCTAGACAATTACACAGTCTTGAATTTCAAGTGCCTCCCATCATATAAAGGCATCTTTCTGTGGCCATTTGATAGGGATAATTGGAGCCTCTTTGCTTATCTATCATTACAGAAGACAATTTGTTTGGGGGAGTACTAAATTAGAGGAATGTATGGTACAATTATTGCTGCTAGAGGTAACTTAATAAGAAAACAATGATAGACAAACAGGAGAAGACTCAAGTACCACAACAACATTCTTAGGTGCTATAATTATTTCAAAATGAGCAAAGGAGTTTATTGATGACAGGACATTTGTGTCTAGAAGGTAGTAAAATTTCACCCTCTGTAATCACCTGTTCACCCTCCCTGCCAAGAGTAATTGCCAGGTACAAGTGAGACATCAAGAGTTTAGCTGTAATGTCAAATTTACTGTCTTACTATTCTATTTCAGTTGTATTGCATACATATTCTGCAGCTAATTGCTGACATTTGATTGCCATAAATTACTCCACAGGATAAAAAAAAAAAAAAAAAAAAAGAATCTTGCACATAACTGGCCAGGATTTTTTGAGTAAATACTATTTCTGAAATGAATTTCTAATGAATATTTGGCTAAGGAGCTTACCTAATAGAAAAGATGTTGTGATTCTGACTATAGATAGAGATATGAGAAAACATAACTGCTAAACTTTGTATCTATGACATATTTTTTTGTGGAAAAATTTCTTTTTTTTTTTTTTTTTTTTTTTTTCCAAAATGAAACATTTGAGGTTTGTCAGATATATGGGACCAGTCAGGTGCAGGGAAATGGCCCTTTTTGAGTTGACTGGATGATTTTGGCCTTTAGGAGCTTCTGAATCTGTGTGAAACTGACCTATACTAATGATGTGTAAAATGGCATTCATATATAAAAGAATTTCTTTTCTGTATAAAATCTATTGTAGCTGTTTACCTGTATGAAGTATTGTATTTTTGACTCTTGGACTCTCTTTTGATTTTCTTTAATGTCCTTTTTGCTTTTTCATATATCCTTTCCAGACATGTTCTAGGCATGAAAGCCCTGACATTGCTTTGCCCGATTCTTCTTAAATCTAGCTTTCGAGATGGTGTTTATCCCTTATTTATAGCATCCTTTTCAACATTGTCAGGGGAATTTCTGTGGGATGGCAACAAAGTAGAAAAGCACCAGAGCAATAAGAGGCTTTAAATTAACTACTTGAAGAGGAATAAGGTGTCTAAACAAACGTATCGTCTTGTTGGTTTAACTCCCAGTCCACATATTCAGAGATGGTGAAAGTGCAAATGAATTGTACCCACATCCAATATCATGGAAAATTATTATGGCATTTAAGCTTAGAGAAGGTGCAAGGCCCAACTGATAAAAACAAACACTAAAATAAGATTGTTAGACACATCATGACAGAGAATTTTTTTCACTAGTTGCTGGTCCCTAATCACCTTGTGCTAATCTCTGCATCTCGTCTGACCTAAGATAAATCCCATAAAGATTCTATATTACTTTTTATTTTTTTTGTAACATGTCCTATTTTGATGCATTAATACTTTCACTGAAATAAATACAGAAAAATATTCTGATTGTACTCTAAAATATCTCGGATTTTGAATTTCAGACAGGTCTCTCTGTGCTTGCTGTTACTTTTTCTGGTTTGGTCATGTTTTTACATGCCCGTAAAAAAAGAAGAACCATAAAAGCTGATTTCATTTGTAGCATATCATGTGTTTGAGGTTATCTTATAAAAACTTAAGCGGAGTGAAACAGTATAGCACTTGGAAGGAATGCTAGGAAATCAATAGTCAACTGAGGAAGACAGACCAATTTCTCAGCAGCCACAAGACCAACATCCTTAAAAGCACATTATGGCTGTTGTAAACTAGTTAACACAGGTTATAAAAAAAAAAAAGCTAATCCCCTTGAAACCTAATGTTACAGCATGTAATGATTTTTATTGAATGTGAACTGCCTTCTGGTCAGGTAATTACAATAAATAATAAAGCAGTAGTTTATTGTCAATAATGACCACCAGCTCAGGGATTTCCTTCTAATTATTAATAACATGCTCTCAGTTCTTCATTCTCAATATTTTCCATTCTGCTCTTCCTTCAACCCATTTGCTTTCTTCATTTTCTAACTGAATTTTTGATTAAAAGTTTTCTGTAGCCTCTATTATATATTTTTTACTTTATATTTGTTATATTTTACTTTATCTCCACCCTATATTCCCCAGCCTGTATTGTTATCACTTGCCCACCTCTTCCAGTGAAAGAAGCGCTATTGCTGCCTTTCTTTGTATTCACTCATAGTTGTCAAAACCTGCTCTGGCAGGTAATTAACACAGATGTGTCTGGAGGTAACTCTTCTTCTCCTGTGTTGCATTTTTTAAGGAGTGCTGCATAGATCTGTACAAGATCTGTATTTGTGGACTTCACAGGTTCCTATAACAGGCCTCCAGCACTGTGACTCATAGCCTTTGGACTGGAGATTTCTACTGAGCTGTTTTTAAACTATGCTGGGAGTTAGAGGGAGGGGACAAGGGAATGCAAAGTATAACTTAACAAAATGAAAGATTCTTTCTACTCATTTAATCCAGAAATGTCAAATGCTGCATTTACTAGTACAAATCACTGCACATCACTGTGGAAGTGATGATACTGAATGGGTGGAGGAGGACAGAAAACTTCTCTTAATAATCATTGTATTTGTCATAAATAACAAAGCAGAGTATTGATTCTGTGCTTTCTGCCTGTGATGCTGCCCTGGCTTTTCATGCCTATGCAATAAGGCTGATGCAGGCTGATTCTGGAAGACACACAAAAATCCTGTGTAGTTTTTGTGGTGCTACTGAGTGGGTACACTGAGCATGGTATACTGCTTGCTTTGTTTTGTTTTTCCAGATAGTTTGCTGCTTGGACAGATAATTGAGGTTGCAGGTATAGAGAAAACACTTCTTGCAATTACTTCATGCCCAGGTTGGTGTGAGGAAAGACAAGGCTCAAAGGGGCTTTGACCCAGGTTACCCAATCGTTTGAACATCAAGATGAGAAACCTCCTTTCCTGTGACTGTGGCCTTTAAGGAGCATGTGTCATTGGCTTGCGCAGGACAGACATCTGGATGCAGGTGCTGGCTCCTGGGCTGTGCTCTACTGCAATTGTTTGTGCAGCTGTATCTGAAAATACATATGGGAAAGATTTGGGGTTAATAAAAAAAAAAAAAAAAAAAAAAAGAGGGGGCAGGAAAAAAAGGATATCCCAGATCTATTCCATATCTGTTTTCATTGCACAGCCACAAAATTTATTGTTCAAGCAAAAGCAAGGAAGGCAGGAGTAAAAATAAACTTTGTGGGTTGGGAGTTAAAAATCATTTTCACAGGTGCTGCAGCTCAAAGAGAGACCTGTAAAACTACCATTTCAGGCGCTAGGGAAGAGTGATGCAGTATGTGCTCTCATGTGCATGCATGCCCTTTGGATCACCTTTCGTGGAGTGGTTTCCCAATGTCCATGGCCATTGGGTGGAAATGGCTTTGAACTGCCATTGTGTAAAAAATAAAGGTAAAATAGGTAGTTTGTTACTTTCTACTTTTACGCACTCAGTAATTTCCACCTGTGCTCTTGGTGTTACAGATCATTCACACAGCAGCCTATCTGAGCCTGCACCCTTCTTAGGATAAAAAATCCAGACGTTTATTGGCTGCATGTGCTACTGGCTAAAGTAAAAGAGAAGAGAATGAAAGCTTTTACCCACAAGATTTTGGACTATTAAACACAAGGATTTGTGTCATCCTTTTATTTAATAAAAACCTCATTTTTTCATAAATGACTGTTGTAAATGAAACTTTGCTTCTCTGATCTGAAAGCCGATCTTCTGAAAGGAGAAGTAGCTGTGTTATGAATTGGCAGGTTCAAATGTGGAAAAATAAGATAATGAATGTTGCAAAAAGTAAATGAGGCATACATAATACACCCAAGATTATATATAATTTGGTTAAATTAATATACCATGTCTTAAGGTAGCAGAAATACTGTGAAATGTCTTGATGAAATGGAAAAAGCAAATGTTTCATATTAATGCCATTCTAATGGAAAACCACTTAGAGCAAATAACTGTAATTTGCATTCTGATCCATGTTCTGTGAAGTGACTTATCAAAAAGAAATACTCCATTATTTCTTTATAAAAGTTCTAATTTTGAATTAAAAAAATACTTTTCAGGTGGTTCATTAGAACAAATTCAATCCTTTAAAAGCCTGTCTCCCTTATCGCAGTGCAACCACATAAATGCATTTTAAACAACTTTATTCTGTACATGACAGGCTAATTTTCTTGTTCAGAGGTAATTATTTAAACTTGTAAGATTCCTGTCCATTTACTACTTTCTTTTGCACATGCAGACACTAAATTAGTTCAGGGACAACCTTATTTTGTTCAAAGATGTTTTTGGTAATGGAGTTTAAAAATGTCTGGTTGCAATACTAAGTTTTTCAAAAAACTGTGCAGAAATATATTAGCAGAGATGATATTACAGCTGATAAGATTTTAATATTTACTTGTTCTTCATTTATGAGCATATTTAAAAGGTATGCAGTTCAATTCTTAAATAGGCTTTGTTTTAGCCATGGAATTCACCCGTATTTTGGTGCTCAGAACTGACTCAGTGCTAATTGTGTCTCCTCTTCCTGTGTGTTGATTTATTATTATTTTCTTGAACATTATCATCACCATCAAGACTCCCAAATGATTAGATTTTGGAGACTCTGAAAAAGAGGGAATTTGGGTGGGTCTCATTTGGAGAAGGGAGTTACTTAGCAAATTGTTCTGCCAGATGAGCTCTCGAAATGATCAAAATAGTGGTGCACCAACAGCAAAATGAAGCAAGTAGAATTTGTTACAAATAAGCTATCAGGTGGAATATTTTAATATTTATGCCTCCTGGTGCATGGACATCCACAAGTAGGCATTAGAGCAGCTGCTTTCTTTTTGAGGAGCTGAGAACCTGCTGTGCTCATCTAAGAGGAAGTGTTTGTTATTACCTTCTTTTGCTTTGTTTTGACAGGCATCCTAGCTTAAACAAGATTTTAGATTTGGAACTAACGAAATGGTGGCTAATCACTAAAAAAAAAAAAAAAAGTACAAAAATCAACCGGTTGAAATTATTTTTGCTGATTGTTGTTAGGCAGCTGTGGACTGTAGCAATTCATACTAACTTTGATTTTATAGCATAAAATAATGTTGATTTGTTTACTTTAATGTTTAACCTATTTATGATGAAATAAATCTTACCTGTTCTTTCCAAACTAAAATATGGTTCAACGAATGCATAAAACATTTTAAATGCTCAGCTCCTGTTGATAGCACTGTAATGAGGTTGGAAATGCACTTATCTGCAGGCATTGTATAAAGCCTAAGTATAGCTGTCAGGGTACCAGCAATTGCTTCGGAAAACAGATTTTGGAGACATTTAGGGCTCTGCTGAATGCTGAATCATTTCTGCTCTCTGTGAGTGATCACTAGAGGCTTCCCCTGAGCAGCCAAGTAGCTGTCTGTAAGAAGAGGGACCTGTGGCTCAGCCTGGTGCAGACATTTCTATACCAAATTAATGAAATATATTCCATGGCATTGTGGCAGGCCCATCCGGGGAGGCTGCATAAGGTGTAAGGTGGACTAAGCAAAGGCAGGGAACCAAAGCATATCTTAAATTAATAACCATGTCCATAATTAATAACCATGGATCACTTTGAGACTTAAGAAGCACTGAGACTTGGAAGAAGACAGGGAGGAGTAGACAAAGTTGTAGCAGTGGATAGATGATTTGGAAGCTTGTCAGAAAAAATGATTTGAAAATGGTTGTCTTTGAGAAGTCAATTTTAGATTCACCTTATGTGGTATTTTCAGTCTGGGGTCACAAAATTTACCCCAGCCTTTGTCAGCAACCAAGAAGAAAACAAAGCATCTGATTTGAAAGGCAGTTTGTGGCTCTTTGCAGAAATGACTGACATTATTTAGAATACACAGTCAGGCATAAATGTCAGCTGGACTGAAATATAAGTGCCTCCTTGAAGCAACCTACTATCTTTTAGTACGGGAATATTTGTGGGTAAGGATAGTTTGGAGCATTTCTTAAGGATTCCAGAAGTTACTTGAGTTTCAGTAAATATTCCTTCTATTGTTTGTGTAATTTAGTAGTGGCTTCAGAGTTACTTATACAGGTTCTGATAAAATTGACCTCTCCAGCTTTTAGCTCCTTCCTCAGAGGTGAAGATGCAACCAGATTTGGAAGTACTTTTATATTGCTTTATTTTTTTTTAATATTTTTTTTTCTCTCCTACTGAAAGTAGATGCTTTTTCAGTCTGGCCTAAAAGGTGCCTGTATCCTGAGTACTGTGCTTTGAATTGTTCCGGACTGGAGGTACCCAGTTTTAGTACAAGTCAGCCATATGAAGCATGTCAATACTGTTGCTTTCAAGAGAGATTCTTACTAAAAGTTATGCAGTGAAGCAGTATGAATTATTGACAGATTAAACCCTTGTCTGTCACATGCTGCCTGCTCCAGGTGCCTATATGTGCAGAAGTAGTAGACTGGGTCGATTCCTCTTTTTGCTCTCTCTGTCTTTCTTCATCTCCAAATGCAATTGATCACTGCCCAGTCACCGTCTTTACAGTGTGTCCCGCCAGCAGCCACCCTGTGCTCTGTTTGTCACCTTTAGCTGACACTATTGATTGCTATTTTTCTCAGTCTCTCCTTTAAAGCTTTAACAGTATACACACCCATGGAGAGCTTAAATAAGTCAAAAGGAAAGAAACTCTTTCTTCCTTCCATTCTCCACCCCCAGAAAAGCACTTAAATGTGTGCATGTTTTCTTGCCTCAGACAGATGTTACTTCTTCTTGACTTATCTCATTTCCTAAGGGGGGAGAAATTCAATGGAATCTCAAGCTATGAACACTAGCAGCTTGCAGCGTTGTGCTGCTGCTCTGAGCCTGCAGGCCGTACCTTGGGGAACGTGTGTTCCCTTCCACGGAAGGCTCGGCGCGGTGCTTATTCCCCAGAGCCTGAATCACTGTTTAGTGAACAACCTCAATGCAGCTGTGAAAAGGAAAAAGTCTTGTTCTGAGTGAGGCTGGGGAATTTGTGAGCCTGTAACTTCCTTGAATCTTAGCTGGTGTTTGGAAAATAGCAAAGATGATTAGGAAGTCTGGAAGGAAAGGTAATGTCTTGGATTTTGTCATATCCACCTATCAATGCTCTGATCTCTGTCATGCTTTCTAGAGGCTGACATCAAAATGGCAACTAATTAAAAGCAAAAATGTTAGCAGCTTTTGAACTTGAGTGTGTTAGAGATGAAAACGGTGGCTGTGCTCAATATTTTCATGACTGCTTATTTTTAATTCTTAAGCCTGCTTGAGGTATGTTGGTGTTGTAAGTTCAGGTTGTTGCAGACTTATTCTGAAAGAATTCTGAAAGAATACGTACAGTAGGTAGCTGACTTGCACTTTTAGCTAAGGAGCTACTTTTTTCCTTTCCAATTTCTCTATTTTTTTCCTTGTCCCTAGAAATATGACAGAATTTACCACATGATAACTAAAGAAAAAGAGAATCTTAGGGCCAGATTCTCAAATGAGAAGAGATTTGGGATCTTGTTTTTATTTAAGTTAATATTAATTTGTGGTATTTCAATAAAAGATACCTAATTCCTGCTGCTTTTACTTATGAGAAAATGTCAAATCTGAAATAGAAACAAAAAGTCCTCTTTAGTATACGTTGATGCTGAGGTTGGAATTCTCCTCTTTGCTTCTTTAGGACCATTGAGAAAAAATTGTTTGAATGCAATGGAATTGTGTGTTTGGAACAGATCTTCTGTTTCATTATATTTCTGTGATATTAAGGGTCATAACTTCCTCTTCTCACATTTCTTTTTTTAAAATGCATAAGAATCTAACGCTACAGGCGTATTGTACGCATGGATTTACACATCATTTTTCTTTCCAGGTGACTTGCACCCTAAAGTAGTCCTAATCATCACATGAGGCAGAGGTGAAGCAATCCTGTATGGTCACTCTTGCCAGCACAGGCCCTTCAGAGGTATGTGTTTTCACAGTATTTGTCCAGAATATTTTGGATTGGTGGGGTTCCCTTTGGAAACTTTTCGAAAGCTTTAGAGAGTTTATGTTCCATAAACTTTGTTTTTCTTTCCTGGGTTCTTTGATTTGCCAATTTCTTTGCACTGATGAGGTACACAATATAATTAAGTTCAGGGCGCATTCTTACTAGCAAAATAGGAAGAAAAACAGTACTTCTTTGTTACTTGCTCAGTGCTCTACATACACAGCCTAAAATTTCTGCTCCGTGTCTTGAGCTTTTAGTCTGCCTACTTTGCTACTTTACAGCTATGTCTCTTCCAATGAATTTCATCTCGTTGATCTAGGCAGATTTTGAATCTAGTCGCTGTTGTTTGAGCATTGATCTTTCAGCATTTTTGAATCTTAAAACTCCTTGATGCTTCTTGGTCAATCCAAACACTCAAGCATCATGAAAGGAGAGAAACCCAAGCAATTTTCCTTTAATCCGCTTCTGTATTGGGGTTGCCATCTGAGTTACATATTCAGGTTTTCTTCCCATAGCCTTGACAGTAAAATACTTCACATTACTATGAGATAAAAACTATCTTGACCAAGAATCAAATTCCACAGCTAGTGGTTTAGTTATTGAACCACTGTGATGGACACACCAATGGATTTAATGTAACAATGATACATTTCTAGCCTAGTTGAATGTCTTTAGATTATAGTAGTCTTGTAGTGGTTAACTGGAAATGGATTGAAATCCTAATATTAGAAAGTAGAGCAAAATTTACCCTGTTTACAGTTTCAGTGAAGAAAAGAATGTCTCACTTAAACTGTAGCCATTATCCTGTGTATCTTTGTGTATATATGTACATGTATTTTTAGTCCTATTTAGTGTAGGTTGACAATGAGCCCCAAGTTGACAGCCCTGGATATTTAAAATTATAGAGTGAAATGTATAAATCCCAAATCAGTTGCTGTATCTTAGAAGCAGCTTTTCAGTCCTGAAAAGAAAGAAGAACAAATTAAAATGCTTTTATGAGTAAAAATTAACATTTAAGGAATATTTTTCTGTTAATACCCTGTTAGAAGTCCTTTGTTTTAATTTTTCTGATAAGCACAGCTCTTCTTAATGAGAAGGAAAAAACAAAAGAAAAGAAACTTCTTGAGGATATACTTGGCAGTTCTCTAAGCAGAGAAGATTCAAAGCAGAAAACCTTGGGAAATCCAGATTCAGAAGTCCTGAATGCAGAAACATTTACTCTCACTCTTGTGTTTGATCCGTAATTTTAGTCAGTTGGCTGGAACATAGTGAACTGACAGTTCATAATTTTTAGCACCTACCTGCATGTGCTGAGCTCTGGATAGGAAATTAATGGACTGACTTGGAAAATATGGGAATTTGGGAATGTCTCTACAGGCTAAGTGCAGAATGGCAAGACCAGTGAAAAATATTTTCTAGCAACAAAGGAGAAAGTAACCAGTGAACATCTGATTTTGTGCAGAAGTGCCATGATCATTTTAATTGGCACTTTAACTGAATAATGTTTATTTATAGACTTTCTTTTTATTTATTTATTATTTTATTTATCATTTATTTATTTACGTATAAATATTTATTGATTATAGTTATTTCTTTTTATTTACTTATTTATAGACTTTCTTTTAAGCGTATTTCTTCAGTTACTCACCAATCTGATTTTGAAGAAGGGGCTGATGTGGGACACTCGATCATTTTGAAATTTATTTACTCCATGTCTTGAATTTTCTATGTAGTTGAGCACAGTGCTTGGCTCCAGCAAGAACCAGAGCCCCTGGAAGCCTCTCCAGCACCAACTGATCCAGTCTCACCCTATAAATCTGGAGTGCTGAGCACGTGGGTTAGGTGACTGCTGAAAGGAGGTTGTAGTGTGACAGCAGTCCTCCGGAATAAGAACGGATAGGACAAGAGGAGATGGGCCTCAAACTGTGACAAGGGAGGCTCAGGTTAGATATTAGGAAAAATATCCACACAGGGAGTATTATGAGGCATTGGGACAGACTGCCCAGAGAGGTGGTGGAGTCACCATCCCTGGCAGTGTTCAATAAATGTGTAGATGAGGCACTTAGGGACATAGTTCGACAGGCATGGTGGTGATGGGTTTATGCTTGGACTCAATGATCTTGAAAGTATAAGTCTTTTCTAATCATAATTATTCTATGATTCCATATATAAGTTTTGAAGTGTGCCCACTTGTTATCTTTGTTCGGTATGGTCCAAAGTGAACCTGAAGTTCCCTCCTTCATGTCAGCTCATCTTACTGCTTTTCCTGCTTGTCCTTTACTAAAAAACTTTCTTGTTTTGTTTAACATACTGAAGCTGAGATAAAATAAGCAAAAATGAAAGTGAAGATTATTATAGTGCTCATACAATACTTCTGTTTGTCATTTAGCTCTGGTACATAATGAATATATGCATGTTTTCATTGAGGTGTCCTTTGTGACATTCAAATATGCTTTTCTGAGAGCGAACAAAAATTTATGAGGCATCTAATGTGCTTTAAGTTATTCTCTTTTTATTCTGTCGCATTTAACTTTTAGAATAGCCTAGAGAATATTTTGGTTAGTTTTGATTAGTCCATTTTTTTTTAATCCAAATATTTGGTAGTCTCCTAATAGGTTAGTATTCCAGCTGAGAATTAAAAGTATTTTGATCCAATATAAAAAGAAGAGTAAATCTGCTTTTTGGCACCAAATACAATTTTTACTTGGGTTAAAACTGGAACTGATCTTTGTGTGTGCATTACTTGGCTTTTTTTTTTTTTTTTTTTTTTTTTTTGTTTTCACAGAGAAAAATTTTTTTTAAAATAGAAACCTGAGATGGGAATGCTGGGACCAAGAGGTTATTGTCCTTTGGGGGCTCGTAACTTTGGTCCTCCCAGAACCATTTCATAGTTGACTGGACATAAATTGTGCCACGGAGGATTTCTCTCTCTTGTAGGTCCTGCTCATCTGCTGCATGGAGCTGGAGCTGTATGGAGCTCTAACCCTGAGGTTAGAGCTGAGCAGGGTCTTTTTCTTTTATTTATTTTGTTTGTTTTTTTATTTATTTTGATTCATATCTCTCTCTGTATTGGCCATGCATTTCATTGCATTGCCCTCAGATATTAGCTTTAGCATACAGTAAATATCACTTAGTGCTAGGCATATGGGGTGAAGCCTTCCGAAATAATTACCTGAGAAATGTTTTTTTTTTTCTGTATTGTTTTTCTGAACTCCTGTGATTTGGTGGTGGTTATTTCACACCACTGGCTGGGTGGAATGGCCAGGAAGAGCAAACCTGGATCCAGGCAGGTGCAGATCACCTCCCCCTGGGCTCTAGCCTGCAGTCCTGCTGCCTGCCTGTCTGCCTGCCTGCTGGGGAGGTGTGACAGCAGATGTGCCAGCTATTCAGTGCAAACCACCCAACCAGTTAGGGCTCAGTCATGACTGTTTTCTGAATCCTTTTTGTTGTGGAATGAGAAAAAAAAAAGGAATAAAACTGTTCTTGTGAAGTGGTTTGCACCCTCTTATCTCTTGGTTAGCTGTGCCAGGCAAAACAAGGTGTAGAGCTCAGTTGTTCCTCTTCTCTGCTGCATAAGATATTCGAGAATCCAACTCGAAGTTAGCTACTGTTAAGAGTTACGTAGAAAAAAGGAAAAAAAAAAAAAAGAAAAAAAAAGAAAAAATCCAGCCCAACCTTTGCCCATTAAAAAGAACAACTGATTGGATGTAGCATTAAATAGACAAAATTACGGAAGGTTGGATAGTTGGTAGCCAATTAAAATGTAGCTAAACTGCGGAGCATGGAAAACCAGACTGAACTTGGTGTAATGCAGAAGGCTAAGAAGGCAGAAAGTGTAGGGAATTTGCACACGGAATACATGCCGTTCAACTCAGATGCTAACTTTTCTATAATGAGTGGCAGTATTAAAATAATCTTCTTGACTGACAGCTAGAGTACATTTTTATTTTTATATTTCCCTAGAAATAGCACAAAATTGCAGTTTAATAAGCATTCTTTGATTAAACTCTCACTGAATCCTTGTCTGGTGATGTGAGGCAAGACCGAGCAGAGAGGAGACATACGCCCGATAATGGCTGCTTATGTTTGAAGTGATTTAATTTGGTTCAAGAGCAGGTTTTGACGAGGCAAGATCTGCCAGTGTAAATGTATTTGTAAGGGCACGGTTCAGAACAGTAAGTGGGCTTGGTCGACCTCCTTGTCAGGGTGGTGAAGAAGCAGCTGCTCGGCAATCGGCTCTGGCAGAGCAAGGACAAAGTCACAGGCGGGTTGTGCGATGTGCTCAAGTGTCCCGCTGCCCCTGCGCACACTGAGGCTCCGTGGGCTCATTCAATGAACTCATGCCAAGCCCTTTCTCTGTGCATGGGGTAGTTTGAAGATTCTGAATAAACATCTTTTGTGCAGGGTTTTTATTTTTTAAATCACTCCTATAACAGAGACTTAAACATTGTCTGTGAAGTTGCAATTAATACAGCTCTTGATGCAGAAGGGAGCAGTGTTACTGTGCTGCAAAGTGCCAGGACACTTCTGTACCTCTGCCAAATCCATGCTTGGCTTAGCTAAAGGAGGATACGGACTTCTTATATCATTGTAAACACAACTTCACTGAAGCAGATATTCTGATAATGGACTTAAAAAAAATATATGTGAGCAAGGACAAAAAGAAACATCAGAAAAGTATCAAGTTTGATGGTTATCTGGCAAGGGACTCTGGTCCAAACATCAGGCCAGATTCTGAATACCGTACTCAGACAGTGAGTATTCATTTAGGTAGCCTATCAGGGTAAATATATGCTCTGTTATGAAATGAGATTATGAAGTTATCTAAATTGTAGCTCGTACAAAATATTTGTTTTCCCAGATGTTTTAAAGTCTGGTCACTTGAATAGCTGGGGGCAGATGGGAAGGAAGTCTATGCTATTTGTATGTGGCATAAAAGAATGTGTTGGATCTAACCTGTGTGCCAAAAAAAGAAACAATTATTTGTCTGATTTCATATTTTGCCTTCTCCCAAGTAGCTTCAGTTAAATTTATACATTTTTCTTTGCTTAGATAGCTTTGGTATTTATAGAGATGCACATATGACCTAGAAATAAGAATGACTGTATAACACAATTGCTTAAGTTACCATAGGTAGTAGGACAATTACAGGGAAGTAAAGTCCTTGCTGATGATGCTGCCTTTACATGATTGCAAAGGCAATGGTGATGTGTATTAGATGTGATTGCATTAAATTTTGCTGGATTTTTTTTCTGTATTTGGATAGTCTTACAACTGAGATGACTCTACCAGATGAAGTCTCTGTGCCCAGATGTGCAGCAGACATGGCCTTGACTTGGGCCAAAGTCAGAGGTTCAGCTTTCCAACTTAGATGAGCTTGGTGACATTCAGTTGCTGCCAGGAAGAAACCTAGCACATCCTGCTCTAGCCTCTGCTCATCGAGCACTGGCTTCTAATGATGCAGTGACTAAGGCATTGGGAAGCAGGAGGGAAAAGCTGAAGTATTTCTTCATTTGTAATGTTTTTCTTTCTTTTGTTGTAGCAGCTTCAAAAGAATCATTCCCTTAGGATTTACTGTATATGCTGTTAATTTTCCCTTACCTTTTTGGGAGGAGTTGGAATATTACAGCCAATAAATAATTTGTGTCTTGGAGCATTCTCACATTATGTATGCAAGCTACCTATGAGAAAAAATCTATCATCTTTCTCTGCTATATAATTTTATATAAACTCGTTTTGCTCCCAGCTATATTAGATAATTCTCTACCTTTAAGTCCAATTTGATAACAAGCATATGCCCATTATCCTGGAGCTCCAAGAATTCTCTTGGGATCCTTTAAATTACAAATTTAAAGAACAAATTACAGTTAATTACACAACTGGTTTATATTAGCTTTAAAAAAGCAACATCCTAGGAGGAATTACAACATTAACTTTTAACCGGATAATAAACTTGCAGTGGCACAGTAAATAACTGCACTTTCACAAAGTAGGCAATGTATTATGTTTCTCAGTTAATAAAAATAGTGTTAAGTACTCTTTTATCCATTAATCTTAAATGACCAACTAAACCTCAGAGTAAAACTTGCACCTACTAAAACCTGCAAAAGTAATCTTCAGCAAAAAAAAAAGTTATTTTTAACATTAATTTGGTTAGATCATTACTTAAAAGAATACTTTATTGCTCATGGATTAAATTTTTCTTTTTAAAGATAACAAAGTATTCATTCTGCCACAATAGAAATATGTAGAACTCTCTTCTAATATTGGTCCAGGTTTTAATCTTTCTTATTCATTCCATATAATTCATGCACACATTACTGTGTAGGCATGTGTTTATAACTACATTTCACCATCAGTAACTGTTATCTTAATTCAAACTGCAACCTGAAGAAGATTTGTTAAGAAAGTGCAGCAGTGTTTGTAGTAGCCTTTGGAGTTTAGCAATGGTATTTGTCTTTCTTTTCTGATAGTGAACTGTTATTTCTCTGACGTCAGACTGGGTCCATGGAGTAAATATTACCTGGGGGAGTTGAGTTTTCAGGTCGCATCCCTTAGTTTGCTTCTGTGTGGTAGTTTGTGTGTGATTGCTTGGGTCAGACCTTTCATTTAGGTGCTCTAAGTAGTACCTAATATAAAGCACCCTAAGCACCTGCACTAGCTGGCTGAGGAATCTCATCCAAGGTGAGTGTTCCAAGTAGTTCAGTATTGAGAGGAGGAGAACTCCCTGCTGCGGATCCTATCACCATCCTTGCAGGGCAGCTTTGTGCTGTGAGGCAATGGGAGGTGCAGCCTGAGATGCTGCTCCGTGGCTGTCCACTGCCATGGAGTATAGAGGGGCCTCACTCCTCCTGCATTTCATGCCCACCCTTCCTGCACTGACCAAAGCTGGGGTAAAATACAGAGCACGTGTGTCCTATTCCGCTGGGGAATATCAAGCACCGGCAGAGGGGAAAAGACATTGCTGCTTAGAGAAGAAGTGGTCTCAGTGCCTGGGTGTTATGTCAACCATAGCACGCATGGGGAGATTAGATTTAGTACGACCAGTAGCACAATCAGGTGAATTGAGACAGCTCCTCCATGGCTTCCCGATCTGGCCTTTGGCTGCATTCAGGGAGCTGGCTCTATTTCTTTTTAGCTGAATTTATGGTGCATGGCAGGAACTAGGATGATGTACTGGAAGACTAAAACCTTCCACTGCAGAACTGGGTGAGAGAGGACAGTTGCAGGGCTGGCTGTTCTCTTCTGTACATGAAGGCAGATGCTGCAATCATCTGTGGACATCCTGGAGTTACGGGGAGCCTGAGAGTGCTCAGCATCTACTAGAATATTCCTTGAATGTGGTTAATGGGATTTGCAGACTTTGCCTTGCCTCCTTTTGTCTCCCCAAGGCCAAGGAGAAGAGAAGCAATTATTTCATAATCCCTCATGGAGTGCAGAATGATCAAACTTATGTTCAATTAAACATGACTGTTTAATTTAATTCAGGGGCAGAAAACTGGTTTTGGAAATCAGATGTTTTAGAAGACTGTCAGTCTGATATGTTACATGGCCATGGAGGCAATCATAGTAAGTGTGTGGAGCAATCAGAGATGGGAGTAAGGCAAATTGAATTCCATAAAACCTCACTTTGCAATACGTTTTGAAATTTCATGAAATTACATTTTAAAAATTCAGGATTACAAGTAGGATAACTAGTATTCAATTCCTCTTTGAATATTGTACTTTTCCAATCACAATTTATTTGACAAAGACATTTACAGGAAGCTTCGCTTTGCAACTGTAGTAAAATAACACCGTTCTCTTTCCTTATTTCTTAAGAATTTCATTCCAGATGCACACTGAATGATTGTTTTTAATCACTAATGGACCCAAGGGCCCAACTGGTCTCCATTGCACTAAAATAAACCCATAGTGACCTTCCTGAAGGCAAAAGGGCAGGCTTGCTTGGTGCTGGGCAGCACTTTGTGCCTCGGGACAGATGTGGGACTAACTCTCTGTGAAGCGCTTCTGCTTCCTGTCCCCAGGAAGACTCATTACGGATGCCTCGAGTGCGAGGCTGGTGTGGACGTGCCTTTCCCTGTCTCCTCATGGAGCTGCCTCCTTTGGCGGGCAGCCTTGAAGGGCACATGCAGAAAGGATCCTGCATGGAGTAATCGGAGCAGGGAGACAAGGAACAGAAGATGTTGCCTGTTGCAAGGAAAGCAGCTGAGAGGCAGTTTCAGAGCGTGCCTCATCCTTATGCTGTGTGTTCTGCATCATCACATTTCCTGTTGACTGTGTGTGTGAAAAGAGGCTGGAAGGGGAACTGGGGACTGACTCAGAAACCTAGCGAGGTTTGATTAATCATTGTCCATACTTCGTATGGTTTGTGCTTTTATTTCAGTATGTTGAATACTGTTCGCTCCTGGTATAAAAGCGTTTGGAACAAGTCTGCACATTTTTGTTGCTGACTTCAGTTTTGCTGTTCTTGCAGACAGAAATAACTACATGTTAAGCCAAGTGCCTTAGTTACCCTTCCAGGGAGCTCCAATACTTTGTATACATGTGTATTTTGTTTGGTGTGCTGACATGCAGAATATAAAGATAAATCCCAGGATTCATGGGATTCAGTCAATTAAATACTGTCTCGAATTATACTAGTGGTAAAAGTACTCTTCATAAAGGCCTTAAATGTATGTTTCTTTGAACTGAATCTCTAATACAGGATTTTTCACAGAAAGGGAAACTTGTACTAGGTTAATTGCACCATTTAAAAACAGTAAGATATATTGCATATTATCATACAACAGAAGGAACACTGAGACATAATTTTTTCTAATGTTTTAAATGAAGATAACAATGTTTTTCATTTATCTAGTAGATGAAGAGGAATTTCTCTACTGCAAAGCAGCAAAAACTGCTTGTATTCTATTATAAGTATTGTTACTTAATTTGTGAGGCTAAATACATTCCTTGCTCTCATCCTGACCAATATATAGGCTATGCTTTGTTGTTGTTTTTGGGAGACAGGTTACCATTTAGAAATATGCAGTAATTATAACAGCAAAAATATTTGCTAAAGTAGTTAACACCAACCTGTTGTAGCATTAAGGAAACTCATTGGCCTTTTCCTCTTGACACTTAACCATCAAACAATTCATTAACTATTATTGATTATTTAGTAATGGCTTAGAAATTGTAACTCAATTTACACCGTGCAAACAGCTTCCCATTTGTTTTTTTTCCTAAGTAAGCAAACCAAACAAACTCTCATTTTTTAAAATATCACTCATTAAACTTGTATATAGAATGGTTTTAGTGAAAGTTTTGTGTCAGAAAATCTAGCCAGAGAGAGCAAGGTTGCTAGAGGGTCAGTGGAAGCTGCAGTTCAGCCACTGCAGCCCGCCAAGTCCAGCTGGTTATTTACAGAGCAGGACAGCAGCAAGAGAGTTAATTTAGAGGATGATGCATGTTAGCTTTCAGTGGGGTCTGAAATGACTGCTAATTATAGCGCATTTAGACTGCCCTTTTAGGGACACACTGCCAGAAACTCTGTGTTTGATAATGGGCGAATCAATTTATCTCTTTTCTATGACTGTGTGTTCAAATATAAAAATGAAGAGGATAATACTTTTTCTCCCATTACTAAGCTGCTTTATCTTGTTATACACCAAAGGCAGTCTAATAGAGTGGTTTTACATATGCATCTAGCACAACATGGTTTTATTTCATCTGCAAAGGTTTTTGATTCAAAAAAAGAGTTATAAATCTAATTATCTTTTAACTGTAGTTACCATGTCACGCAAGAAGTAACTGGTAATGATTGTCTATATTTGTCTTGGTTCAACTGATAGCAGGTGAGCATTCTTCAGTGTTTCTTCTGCTATTGATAATTGATTTCCTGCTAACCCCATAATGGAGGAAGATATTTTATCTGTCCTACTAAAAAGGGCTTTGACTGTCACTAACCCACTACAGCAGGGTCACTGCACTTAGGCAACAGGGATGTGACCCCCTAGCTCTTGATAGCACAGCTAAAAGATAGGCAGAAAATATCAGCTCCGAGGGGACAGATGAAAAGTGAAGAATCTGCAAAATCCTTTTAGTAGACATTTCTCTGAATTGTGTTGGTACTTTTGACACAAATGTATGTTATGAGAGAGTATATGATATTATAGTGGATATTTGGTCCATCTACAAAACTGGAACGTCTGCAAATACAGGAAAGGTTATGGGGATAATACAGTTATTCTGCCTTGCAAGTACTGTTTGTGCTTTTATCACTAGGTAAATCAAGCCTTTCCTTAGGATATATAAATAAATATAAAGGAAATTCTATTCTGAAATAAAGCGCTTAGAAAGTAGAAGCCCTGAGCACCTTTTTTCCTAAATGATATTTGATCTACTGCTAAGATAGTTCCAAAATATTCCCAAGGTGGAATATGAATGAATGAATAAATGAAAGGATGAATGCAGCCAAATTCTCTTTTTGCACCATTGAAAAGCAATCGTCACTAGAAACAGCAGAGATAAAATATTTCATGACTTTGTATTTCTTCAAAATGTTAATCAGACTTTAAGTACCAAATATTTTCTAAACCAGAGAATTCAGCTCTACTGTAAGAAGCATTTTTTTTTTCCATTCCAGGATTGTTTTCAATTACAGGACAATTGATATGTTATCTAGACCCCATATCACACGTGAAAATGAAGACCCCAGACCAAATCAGATCTAGCTGAGCAGCCAGCGATTGTCTTTGATAATAGTGAACTGGATAGTCTTGTATAAGAAACATGCAATATGCTTTTGCCTGGGAAGTTTGTGTAGGATAACTGCTCTCTTTTTCTCAAGAGGCAATCAGAGTCCTGATACCTAGATGCAAAGCAGAAATGTTGGAAGATTTGTAGAGGGAGTCATTAGGGGAAGATGAAAGCAGAGAGAAAGGGAGAACGCAGGATGGGAATTGGAGAAGCAGGAGCTACCTTGCAAGGAGGATGAGGAGAGGAAAACAGCAGAGGTAAGAGTGTGCAAAAGATGTGTACCATCGTTCACAATTTGAGGGCTGAAACAAATGGTTAAGCTCCATTTCTTGTTTAACCTAAGTTATCTATTCATCATTGCCTTCTGTGTATGTGCTTAGGAAATTACTACTACATCCATCAGTCACCATAATTGAGATGCCTTAAATATACCTTAGAATATCTTAAATATAAAATTAATGAACCAAACCTAGAGTAATAGGGAATACTTTCAGATCAGTTGAGGCTGCCAAAAGGATTATTATGCACAAATTATTAGGGTGTACATAGCTTTGATGCTATGATTGTTGTAAGAGTGTATGTCCTCTGAGCATACAGCTTCACAACAAATGTTCTAAGATTTATTCAGTATGATTTCTCTGCATGATTTTCTGCTTACCATGAGTCTTAGCCTCCAAATTCCATTTATTCAGGGGTTCTATTTGTCATTATCAGGCTATTCAGTGAGAACTTATCCTCTCGCTCCTTAAAGATGAAATTTAAGCATGAAAAAAATTGTTTCTGGAGTGTTAAGGTATTATGCAAAATTCTTCTAATTTCTGTTTGCTTTCCTATGCTTAGGAATGCTGAAGTATCTATCTGACATGCATCATTGAAGTACCTTGATATCAAAGCACGAAAATAGTTGGTAGGACCATGGAAGTTTGATAGAACACAACATATATGTCTACTTTTGCTCACCAGTAGTCTTTAATAATGACTGTGACCAGCTTCAGCTGTCTGAAATAGATTTTCTCTCTCTCTTGATTAAAGTTACTGTACAAAAGGCATTGAAATAGTATGAATAGTATTTTCATTGAATAGTATTTTCATTTTTATTTTTTATCACTGCCCTAACTGAGCTCTTTTGAGAAGTATTCACAAGGCACGATGCCTCATCCTGCCACAGCTCTTAAGCATAGCTATCAGCCAGTTGGTAGAGCCATGCAAATCAGAACAGCGCCAGGCAGCTACGAGCTCAGATTTTGCCAGTGGAGCGACAGCCACACGATGCTATTTAGCGTATTAGGCCTCTGGGCAGGACTCAGCAGCAGCGCTGTCCCGATGTGGGTCTGCTTTCCCCACGTCTGTCTTGTTTGACTCTAGCTTAGGGCTGTCTGCACTGTGCCGTGTTGAATGGGGTTTGTATTCCAGCGCAGTAATTGTATTACCAGCTGATGAAGCCATCCATCAGTGGGAATGCGAGCTCCCTTAGTTCTATTTAGGGAACATGCTTGCTACACTTCACATTACACAGCTTCGTTCTGTAAATTTCCACTATCCTGCTGTATGAGGTGGGTGAGGCAAGAACTTAAACTCTCAAAGCTTGATAATCTTCCTGTGGAATTTTAAAAATGTATTCCAGAATGATCAATATTTCCTGAGCCCTCCATAAAACAAATAGGCATCAGTGCTGAATGACAGGTCAAGAGCTGTCACATCAGCGTGTTAGCCGAATTTCACTTCAGCTTGCTCTAGACAGCAGTTTACTAGTGATTCTGAGTAATTTTAGCTAGAAACTCATTTGCTTCTATTCATTTTATGAAAATAAAAAAGCAATGAGCATCATTATAGTATTATATTGTAAATAATGCTATTACTTCACAGAGCCTCCTACTTTTCTTCTCAGAGCCCTTTCTGCTGTTTTCGGCTAGTTACCTTTCAGTTCCAGTAATAAAATGTGATGAATTAATTAGTGCAAATGTATGATAATTATTGTCAGATGAAATAAACATAAAACACAAATGGTTTATAACTAATCAATAATTATGTACTTCACTCAATCTTCTATATGCAGGGCATGTCTAAATGGCATCATTATAATGAAAATCAAATTATCGTGCAGCTGTGGTGATTATGGAGCATCATTATAACTTTCAGCCTCTTCACTTGATTCCTGCTTAAGTCATGCTTTTGTTCCCACTTCTTAAAAATGGCAAATGGTTCTCTTCTGTGCATTGATTTATAGTTAAAATTGATGCATAAAATTTCTTATTATTGCATCTTTCTCAAGGTCTTTCGCAGGTATTATACAGTCAAGCTTCAAATTCTTTCACTGCAATAATATGGAAGCATAGAAGCAATATAGAAGATTAAAGACAAACTTGCATGATATATGTCCCTGTGTTTGGGTTTAATCTGTGCCTGAAGATATTTTGACCTAAACTACAAAATATATTGCAGTTTTGTAAGAGGTAGCTGCAGCCAGCTCATTCTGAGCTGAGCTACTCAGATTTAACTCCATGGAATATGGAACAGGTAAAATTATTTATGACCCATCCAGCCACTAGTTCTTGATCTGGATTGAAAAGAAGTCTATTCATTTGTATTCATATGTCATCCCATTATTCTCTTGCATTGCCTAAAGGATGGGGGGGAAAAAAGAGAGTGAGCAATATTCAACAAATCTGCAGAATCAAAATGCTGCAAAATACTGCAAATATAAATAAAATAATCATGGTGTGTTCTTTTTGACATAGATTTCAGTTTGTATATAAAGTTTAAGAGAATCTCTGTCTGAAAACACTACCAAAATATGATATTATTTGAAATCCAAGTATCATTCTGGACCTTAT
>JAVCKT010018390.1:70864-81006 GCA_032273925.1 Rhynchotus rufescens | reverse complement strand
ATATGACCAAAGTACTACTGGAAAAGAGGTTTGTTTTTAAGGGTATAATACAGCATCACACTAACTTTTCATGGCAAAATATCTATTTGATTAAGATCTCAACTTGATAGTTCCTGCTGCAGCTGCCTTTTCTGCAGCTCTATTTTGATGGATCGCAGGCTGCCTTGGCTGAAAAGCAGATATTTCAAAGTGCACCCCTTGAATATCAGTTAGGCAAAAGTGTCTAAAACTACCTTCACAGTTCACAATTCAGTGAGAAGAGACACTAGAATATCAGTTTATGTTCCTAGAAATAGAAACCACTGTAATAGGGAGGGTATTCTCTGGAACACCTGAAGTTATGAATACAGTAGAATGCATTTTATTTTCTAATCATGATTTTTTTTTTTTTTTTTTAAGAGTAAAGCTGCCGCCAAGACAGGATCTTCCAAATATCAGTGGGGGATCATGAAGTCTTTGGGTCTTCGCGATGAAGAAGTAGTCAGTTTTTCTGAAGCTGAGTACTGGTTAGATTATTTCCCTCCCCTTGCTGTACAGGACTTGAAAAGCATGGGATTGAAGGTATCTAGAAAATGTGAATTTTTACTATGCAAGTGACTGTACCAGCTCCTGTTTCTTTGTTTTTGTTTGTTTTAGCTTTTTTTTTGTTTCTAAGAGAAGATATCTGAATAATAGTCAGATTAAGTTTTGTATTTATGGTATTATTTAAACTTTGAATAGTCTCTATCATGAAGTGTTTTCTTTTGTGTAGAAATTATATCTTATGCAGTGACTGCAATTCAAAACAAGAATCAAATCTATGAATTGTGCCTTGTACCTTTTGTTTGCATATTAAATATGCTGTTCTGTAGATATGCTGTTCTGTACTTAATATTGACAGTAGTCTTAGAGGAGTAGTGATGCAATATTGAAGTGCAGATATTGCAAAGTAATAATTGTGAGGTGATTAAAACTACTGTGAAATTTCTAGTCATTCAACAGTCAGGCCCTTGAAATTTTTAAAATCTCAGCTAGGAAGGACCCTGCGCAGAGAGTCTTTATAGATTTTGTGGATTTCTTTTGAAACTGTACACCCTTACTGTGATGCGAATTTGCATTGCATTTTTGGAGAAAAGCGATTTTCTTCTCCAAGTTTTAAAATAAATATTTTTGCTGATGTGAGATTCTTTGAATTTCTTTATCCCATTTTCTTACTAGTAAATGGGATTTCTACATCTTTTCAGGTGGATTGGAGACGTTCTTTCATTACCACAGATGTTAACCCATATTATGACTCCTTTGTCCGATGGCAATTCCTAACTTTAAGAGAAAGAAATAAGATCAAATTTGGGAAACGGTAAGCTTGCTGCTCGCCTTTCATGAAGAAACTATCATGGATTTGGGTGAGCTCTGCTTTCAGAAGGAGGAAAACTTATTGCACATCTCTAGAGCTTGCTTATAGCTAAAGTCCTTTCATTCCACATGCTCTACTAAAGCGCCATGTAGGGGGATTGTGTTCTTACTTTTTTGAGAATTTTACAGTGGATGTAAACTCAAAGCAAAGTTGGACCCATATTGAGAACTTTTGTAAAAATTTCCTCTGAACATCAATAGAAACCAATTTAGGCACAAATTGAAAATATAATTTGGAGGTCTGCTTTTGATAAAGATTGTGTTTTTCTCCTGGTCCATAGAATACTGCATTTGTTACTAAACAAAATCCACCTCTTCCTAGATATACAATTTATTCTCCGAAAGATGGACAGCCTTGCATGGATCATGACAGGCAAACAGGAGAGGTAATATATTTTTTTAATAGTGATTTTTATGCATTTCTTGCAAAATGATGAATGAAAAAATGAGTAGCCTGGAGCAAATATGTTTTGTACATACTGACCTATCTGTTCTCAACTGCCAGTAAACATGAGAACCGAACATTTGTATTGAGAGTACTTGTCTTGAGCTATGGATGGTGTTTCTCATTGCAACTCTTTTCTGGGATTACTTTGCAGTTTGTGCAATCAGCTTCACTGGATTGTACGTACATCGTAATTCTTCATCTGTTGAAACAAAAGAAATAAGCTCTTACTGATGTCTGTGTTGCTGGGGTAGTTGCTGTTACGGATCATTTTTTGGACAGAGGGAAGGCAGAATCTGTTTCAAGTTTGTTCTCTAGTCAACAGTGGTTAATATCAGCAGAAATGTGATATATTTTAAAGCATCCTGCCATGTGCCTATACCATAACTTGTGTTTGAGTTACTTGAGTACCTCAAGTCAGCTTCATCTGCTGATTACTGCCTTGTGTATGTGAATTGTAGGGTGTTGGACCACAAGAATATACTCTAATAAAAATGAAGGTGCTGGAGCCTTATCCTGCAAAATTAAGGTAGGTCTTGAATTCCTAGTTAGTGGCAGGTAGACTTCATTTTTTAAGGCCAGAGGTGACTATTAAATTAACAGCTTATTTTGATGCAAAATTTTCTTTTTGTTATTTCTGTCACTTCAAACACCTGGTCTCTGTATGGAAATCTACTTTGGAGTTACAAAATACAAAAATGGAGAAAAAAAGAGTCCAATGATAATTTTCATTCGTTAGCAGATGTTACTTGTAGTTTACTTTAGCTTAAAAAACGTTTAGTGTTACCCTTAGTGTTTTTATTCTGGTAACTTATAAAGTACTTTTTTCACTTGCAGTGGTCTAAGAGGAAAAAATATCTTCTTGGTGGCTGCTACGCTCAGACCAGAGACCATGTTTGGACAGACTAACTGCTGGGTTCGACCAGATATGAAGTACATAGGCTTTGAAACTGGCAATGGAGATATCTTTATCTGTACTCAGAGAGCTGCCAGGAACATGTCCTACCAGGGCTTTACAAAAGACAATGGAGTCGTAGCTGTTGTCAAGGAGCTCATGGGAGAAGTAAGCACCTGGCACCTTGCTGGCCACGTTTATCTCTTCCTCTAAGCTAATGCTTACAAAGGCGATGGTAAAAATGTGCTTAAGTAGATACGTACATAAGTAGATATCTACTAAATGTACATAAGTAGATGCTAGCACAAATATTTTGGAATGTTAAGTAACCAAATAAGCAAAAAAGAGAGTTTCCTTGGAAGCTATGCTTCTGTTACTTCTGTCAGATTAAACAGGTTCAATAACCTGTACACGAGTGCGTTCCTAGTTCCTTTACTTGATGAATATGTGATGTAAGTAATGTTCTGGGGATAATGGCTCCTTTTCTCTACAGAAAATGGAAAGAGGAGAAAAAGTAATAGGCAGAAAGTGTTACATGAGAAGTACTGTATCTGTATCTTCTGGTCAGAAGTGTCATTTATTTATCGTAGTACAGACGTGTTTACATCATCCAATTTCCATCCTCCAAAACTTGTCTTTATTGGTCCTGCTCTGTATAAAGTAGAAAATAGTATAGTTTGTTTCTTCAACCTTACTCAGCTAGGAGGAATCGGTACTGCTTATTCTAATGATAATATTCCTTTTCCTTGCCTAGGAGATTCTTGGTGCTGCGCTTAGTGCACCTCTCACCCTCTACAAAGTTGTGTATGCTCTTCCCATGCTCACAATTAAGGAAGATAAAGGTAATGCTGCAGTATCTTGCATTTTGCCTAAGCATGTTTGCACTGAGTGCATTCAATACACGTTGGCTAATCTTTTTGTCTGTTGTATTTTCTTTGGCAAGGAACTGGAGTAGTAACCAGTGTTCCCTCTGATTCACCCGATGATTTTGCAGCACTGAGAGATTTGAAAAAAAAACAGGTCAGTCTGTTTTCTGAATTATTTCTGTTCTTGTTTTCTCTCCAGAGCATGGAGAGACAAGAGTGGATATTCAGTGAGTAAAATGAAACTCTTTGTTTGGAGTTTTGTCATCTCTAACTTGAAATCAAACTGGTTAAAAATAAATGAGGTTGAAATCAACACACCTGGATCCCCCTCACACCACTCATTACACTTCAGGATTGATTTTGGACAAGAATCAAGTCACTTCTGGAATTTAGCATAGAGAATTCTATTAGTGCATTAGAAATGAACGCCTGTTGTGGAAATGACTCCTGTAGATAAGATTAAGTCCTTTATATTCATTTCAAATGAGGGTTAGAGTTGCTGTTGTTATTTCAAAAGTATGTGTCTATGCAGCTACAACTGACTATTGAATTTCTTTGTTATGCTCATTTTTAAGGTAGAACGATGATGTATTTTCCCCTTCTAGAAATGTAGAAATTATGACAAAGAACCACCTGGAAGTTATATAGGAACTCAACTCAGATCTGAGGGATGGTCAGCAGACAGGGAAGCAGTTGTTTGTCTAATTTACGGAGAAATACTGTGTACAAGGAAGCCTGAAAACTCTTCCACATTTAATAATCTGGCACATTGTTTTTTCTAACTTTCAAAGGCTTTGAGGGCGAAGTATGGCATCAGGGATGAAATGGTTCTGCCATTTGAACCGGTAAGTCCACCACAACATGTGCCCTTTAGTGCACACAGCTTTGCAGGCACTGGTAAATGTACCTGCTTCTTCTAGAATTGTCTTGAGAGTTTTTCCAGTTGAGAGAACTGGAATGTTTATTGAGCAACATAAGATTTCATTGTAATTGTGAAAATTGATCTGTTAGGGGATGACACCAAAACTTGCTGCTGTATGCTGTGCTTGTAAGGTAGTATTAAATTTTGTGGAAAGTAATTTTTTGGAGGATATAGTACATTGTTATACTGATAACCTTTTGTTTGGTTAAGTCTTTCAGTAATAGTCTGGCCTGAAAGGCTGTGTTAACTATATCTACGTAGCTAAAGCCCCTTAGTGTTAATGCAAACTAATGTCTGAATCAATTTACTAGCTAGAAAACACAGATTACAAGTCAAGCCACTCCTGTATTCTGTATTGCCCATCTTTTTGCACACCAGCTTCAGTGTTTGGTGTCTTTCGTGTCAGGAAATAAATCTGAATTGTTGCTTCTTGGTGTCATATTGGGGGCTATCAAGAACTCTCCATGGGTGGAATTGAACTGTTTGTCCCTGAAGTCTTATCTTACTTGGTTAGTATTAGATAATGTAAAGCTGTGCACAGCATAGTTTAGAATGAAGTTCTGCCTTTGTACCAACACCTGCGGCAGCTCTCACAGGGATTATTTGTTTTAACAGTATATGCCAAATAGTTTGCTAAACTATTGCACAACACATTTTCCAATTATTCCTAATTCTTCCTGCATTCTTCTCTGGTTTGAACCTGTATGTTGAACTGTGGATTGCAAACTGAGAAAAATATATCTGGCTATATTTTGTTCAGTGTGTATTTTTCAGTGAAGTTTGTCACATAGAAGTGAAATCTGTGAGCAAATTACTCATGGATTTTTTTTTATTGCATTCATGTAATTTGAAATGGATATCTGACATGATTTTCTTAATTGTTAGGTGCCCATCATTGAAATTCCAGGCTATGGCAACCTTTGTGCTCCGTTTGTCTGTGATGAACTCAAAATCCAGAGTCAAAATGACAGAGAGAAACTTGCTGAGGCCAAGGAGAGAGTATATCTGAAAGGATTTTATGAGGGAGTAAGTAGCAAAAGAGATTTTGTTGAGTATATTTGCTTGCTGAGTTTGATTAGGAGGGCAAAAGCAGGGAGGAAGACTACAAAACTCTTGTAGCACTCTTGTGGACTCTTTTTTGTTTGTTTTTGCTCTAGTTTTTTGTTTTGGTTTTCCCAGTCAGTTTATTTGTAGGGAATTTTCCTGCAATCAAGTTCTGCAGTTGGTAGAAGAATTATGTAGAATGGTAGTAAAAAGATTGGAGAAGTTTCTGATCGCAAGTTGAAGTTCATAATTTGCCGTTTTAGAAAGTTGTTGTATTCTGAAGAAATACCATTTTTGTTTCAAGTATTGATTTGGGACTTGATAGGAAATGATAGCAAAGTGATGCAAAGAGTTTATCTGACCACTGCTTGTGTAATGCTTAGTATTCCTTACCTTTCTCTTAAGCTGCACTGAACTTGAACAAATTTTGTGAGGTACCATTTTGCATTTCTGACTAGTGATTTGGAATTCTGTATATGTGTGTGCATGATGAAAAGTATATGCAAAATTATCCTGAGTGAAGAAGTAAGCTTTCTTTTTTTTTGTATGTTAGAGATTGCTATAATGATTTTCTTTCTTCCTTGCTTTACAGGTAATGTTGGTGGATGGATTCAAAGGACAGAAAGTTCAAGATGTCAAGAAATTGATTCAGAAGACGATGGTGGATAATGTATGTGGTTGTGCGCATGATACTTGTAAATTACCCATTTTATCGTTTCACAAAAGCCAAAGAAACCTCACTGGTTTTGTTCTGCAACCCTCTCTATGGCTCTTAGGATAGCTGCAGAGTACAAAATACTGTTAAAATGACACCCTGTGTTCTTGAATTAAGTGGATTGAGTGCTCAGAGATGCCTTATTCCCTGACTCATGCTGCCAGCTTATGTAGAAAAGAAGATTCTGATGCACTGATTTTCCTTCTTGAAAATGTTGTGAAGATACTGAAAGGAGAAGATCTAAATTGTCAGTTAAGCCTGTGAATAAAGAAGGTCTGTTGTGGGCATTCCTGTTCTGGGGCTCTTTATGAAGAGAAGGAAGAGGAGTAAAGGGAGAGTGAGTGTGTCATCTCTGTATAATAAGGCCTTCTGATGAGCTTGAGTAGTGGATGAGGCTTCAGTTATTTATTCAATGCTTTCTGGTTATTGCAGCATTATTGCGTTCAGGGTATTCTACAACACTTCAGATTCATCCGGTATGGTCCTGTATGGAAATGTGATCTGTGGAGCCAGAGATAGTTAATTTTTTTTTTTTTCTCTGTCTTCTCCCTCCATCTTCTCCCATCTGCCTCCTTCAACCTGCCTGGGCCCAGCATTTTTTAGCAACTGTGACAGTTGTTTAATATGTCTAGGTTTTATTGTGAATAACCTTTTTCACTTAAGAATAGTTTTATTTTATAGCGGCATAGTTAGTATTTTGTGTTTCTTCCTTTTTTTTTTTTAAGAATATCGCCTTGCTTGATAATTACATGAATTGATGCCTGTAAGAGATACATAGTCAAGTAATATTGTCAGTTTAGTGAAGCAGATATTCAGGAAAGAGTCTTTTTGGTGGCGAAGATGGATTAGAATGAAGTTGGCTTTCAGTAGGATGGAAGGATTTTCAGGACTATGTTAAAATACCTGTATCTTAGCTTTAGTGTTCTTTGTCAAGCTGTCTAACTGTGCCTTAGGATGAAGCCATGATTTACATGGAACCTGAGAAACAAGTTATATCGAGGTCTGCTGATGAATGTGTGGTGGCCCTTTGTGACCAGTGGTGAGTGAAGCAAAGCCCCAGTTATAAAGCTTCTGCAAAGTTGCATCCTTCTTGTGGATTTCTGTATGCTCATAACTTTTCCTGATTATAGGTATCTGGATTATGGTGAAGTGAACTGGAAGAAGCAGGCGTTGGAGTGCTTGAAGCATCTAGAGACGTAAGTTAGTGAAAGCAGATGTGAAGGGAGTGATGTTTGCTGATCGGTGTTCTGAGAGGGTGTGTGTTTTTCCTTTTTCCTCACAGGTTTTGTGAGGAGACTAGGAGAAATTTTGAAGCTACTTTTGACTGGCTGCAAGAGCATGCATGCTCCAGGACATACGGTCTAGGTAGACAAAAGACTTCTTTTCTCACTCAGCGCTTTATGACCTAGATCTTCATTACTTCATTTGGAAGGCTCATTAATGCTACACCAATTGGTCTTTTAAAATACATACTTTATCAGGATAACTTGTGTGGTCGGGAGCTGTTTTATTTCTGCAATGGTTTTGTTGCAGCATGTTGTTGCCTTGGACATTGATCTGGAAGGGATCTTGTCGGAATGAACTAATACTGCTTCTTGGGTGTTCTCCTTAAATATTGAGTAACCTTTATCTTGTGTTACACACTACACACTTTTTTATCTTGTGTAGTTTGTAAGATGCCAAAGCAGGCACAGCTCTACATGCATAATAATTACATTGTAATTCATAGAAAACGATAATCAGGAGCTGAAATTTGCCAATATTTGGGTTAAGAAGTGGGTTAGAAATAGTGAATGTGTTCTCGTGAATACAACTTCCAAAATGCGTAAGCCTGCTCAAAAAAAAAGTGTAAGCCCAAGTACTTGGCTGTGTATAGGCTCCACTAAAAGTCATAAAATGTTAACATATTCTCAAATATTATTATTGGTCCTGTAAGTAAGGATATGGAATATATCTTATAACTGACTTTCATCTTCTCTAGGTACTCGTTTGCCTTGGGATGAGCAGTGGCTGATAGAATCGCTCTCTGACTCGACTATCTACATGGCTTATTACACAGTTGCTCATCTGTTACAGGGAGGGAACCTGAGGGGCCAAGGAGAATCTCCTCTAGGCATCAGGTAGACAGAGGGACTCCCCAGCTTTGCTGCTTTAGTTCTGCATGCTGTTGGCCAATCTTTAACCCAATGCTGGCTAAGTTATAGCAATATTGCAGGGGAGAAATAAGGAAGGAGAAAGGAGTATGGTGGGTGGAAGGAAGGCAGATCCCTAACAGCAGAACTGTATGCAAGCAAACCATCTTTCTCAGTACTCCTTTCATTTATCTTGAGGTAGTCCTTGCAGGTGATATCACTGGCTGTTGAAGTGTCTCAATATTGCTTGCTGAGGCTGTTTTGTAAATAATGAGGAAATGTAGTAAATCTTTTTTTGTATGCTCACTTTAGAGCTCAAAGTGGACAAAATCACCAGTTTCTGTCACTGCATTAGAAACTGGTAGTTGTCTTAGAAGCTTAGACTTCCCTTTCATTCACAATTGGTGTGTGGAAACAAATTATCTTCTAGGCTGTCTTTTTCAGGATGCCTCAGAGACTTAAAATACTTCTTCAGGCTGCTCTTTGACCTTTTGGTTGGAGTGGCTGTGAATTTTAGGTGACAGATCTCCCTCTATCACAATGAGAAGATGTAGTGCATTCTTTCTAGAATTGAAGAAGCATCTCTAATTGTAGACAGGTTACCTGTATTCTAATCATGTCTGGGAACAAACTTTGGGGTGAAGAGCCTGTGCATTAAGGGGTTTGATGTAATTAAGTACTTATAAATTACAGTGTACTTTTGCCTGAGTAGATAACACTTTTAGTATTAGCAAGCACATTTTACTAAGTCTTCTACAGGATAAGGTATTATGGTATATCACTTCACTAGCTATTCAGAAAGATCTTTAGCATCACAGCACACAGTAATTTGTAAGAGGAATAACTACTTGAGCTAAAACATGAAAGTACTGTGTAAGACTGTTCTAGATTGATGAACAATTTGTCTGTCTAATTTGTACTGTGAGTACTTTGGATCCACACTTTTGATTTTTGTGTTGTGTAGGGTAAAGCATTTTAGACATTTTAAAAATGGTAAGTCTTAATTAGAACTTAATTAGTTTGAATCAGTTTGAGATGTGTCTAGGCAGTATCTTATAGACTCCAGTGAACATACCTGTACATTCGGTCCATATGTGTTTTACTGATCAAATGGAGTATGTTGTGAGAATGTTAAGCCATAGTTTGTTTAAGCTATTTTGTTAATTCAAATGTTGTGCAGTGGGAAAGTAATTTCTTAGTCTCTTTTACTGAGATGTAATTCTATGCAGGCCACATCAAATGAGCAAAGAAGTTTGGGATTACGTCTTCTTCAAGACAGCTCCATTTCCTAAGACAGATATTTCAAAAGAGAAACTGGACAAGCTGAAAGAAGAGTTTGAATTTTGGTATCCTGTGGATCTCCGAGTTTCTGGCAAAGATCTTGTCCCAAATCACCTCTCATACTACCTCTATAATCATGTGGCTATGTGGTCAGAGAGGTAAGTTGGAAGTAATGCAGAGGTGCTTACATACAAGTTCTTCTTTGCTTTTATAGTGAAACTGAAATTTTACTGTGCTAAGCAGATGGTACACTTAGAGGTGGTTTCTGTATTTGAATCTCCTTGAGTCCCTATTTATGAGAGTTTTATAAAACTTTATATAGAAAAAGCTGTTTTCTCATGTATGGTAAATGTGGTCGGGGAAATTTGATATCTGCTTATACAATGAGACCTAGCTCTATCAAATGCTGTTGGGTTCTGCTAATCATGACTTTTAATTTAAATTTATATT
>JAVCKT010018390.1:30128-62529 GCA_032273925.1 Rhynchotus rufescens | reverse complement strand
GACTGGATCCGGCCCGTGGCTGCTTTGCTCTCGGGGCTGGTCACCGTTCGGTCGTGGGAACGTAGGCAGGATGAAGTGGAAAAGCTGATTCATGCTCATTCCTCTTGTATAGACCTGTATTAATCCTTATTCCAGGGGACCATTTATGAGGACTGGCTAGCAGTTTACTGCTGCTGGCCTTTTGCTGTCTGTCAAGTGGCCCGAGAGCTGAAGAGGAGGGCTGTGACCCAGATCTGTGAAGTAAATGCCATTCCTGTAGCTGAAGACGTCCTAGTTAGAAAAATCCCCAGCAAGAGAGCCTGAGTCATGATTCTTCCCTTCCATCCACTCTTCCTCCCTCGCCACCCACAATGCAAAATGCCTGACTTTTAAAAATAAAACGCACGAGTACCTCCTAGCAGCCTTTCTGCCGCTGCTTGCCGGGGTCTGTATTTTGCACCCTGCTGTGTTGCCCGCCGACCTCTGTGGACCAGCAGTAACTGCTCACTGGTGCAGCACTGGCTTGGAAGTGTGAACCCGGGTTGCTTTCCCTGCCTAGACCTGTGACCTGAAAACGCAGCACAGAGAACGGTGAGCGATGGGAACCGCGGTGACCAAGTCGCTCTGCACCTCCAGACACTTTATAGCACCGGGATAAACATAAGGGGTAGTAGCCCAGTGCAGCGGTGAGAGGTGAGGCTGGAAGGAGGACAGGAGGTCCCTCACCTTCCTTTCCCCTCCCTGCATGTTGCCTGTGACTCACTTGGGCCCCGTTTAAAATAGGACTAATCTGAATTGCTCTTTTTATCCAGAGACTTCAAAGCCCCTGAACACTCCCACCCTAAAACTTGGTGCTAAGTGTTACTCGGTTTAAGGGTAGGAGGCTGCTGGAGATGACGAACATCAGTGATTGAAAATAGCTGCAGCTCAGTCCTGAGCTCAGCTCGTCCTCCCACGTGGGCAGGTGTTTGGCCAGGGACGCCGAGCCCGGCTCCTTGGTCCTGCCTTCGCTGCCGTTAACCTTCCATCTCCTCCGCTTGGGGTGCCCTGGGCTGGCAAGGGGCAAAACAGAAGTGTGGGATATGGAAGTGAAAATAAAAATTCCCGTCTCATGCAAAACCAGTTTTAATGTCAGCACAGCAGTTTTTACAGGCCGGAATAACAGGTGCGTGGTGCTGGAGACGCGGCCGCGTGCCCTGCGCCGCCGCCCCGTGCGCGCGGCGGCTGCTCGGCAGCGCCCAGGCTGCCGAGCCCAGCGCCGTGCTGGGCCCTCGCACCAGGGGCCTCCGAAAACGTGCAACCCCTGTCCTTCACTCACGGAAATACAAAATACCTCTCTTAATACAAAACCTTTTTTGTTTGTTTATTAATGTTTTTCTTCTCCCTAGTAGCAAGTTAAGTTGAAAAAATTTAGAAAACGAGCTTCACATCATGGAAAAATATTAAGCATTGACTGAATTTGTGTAAGTATCTTTGAGCAATAAACCAAATGTATATATTATTATTTTTCTACCCATCACCAAATAAGTGAAGACTATATATTCTACTGTTTCTAAACATGTACACAAAAATAGGATTTCTTTCCTTTTATAAAACATATTTGTAACATTTCATACATTTCATAGTAACGTTTCCTGGGTGTAATGCAGAAAGAAGGTGACAAAATGTACTGGTCTGTTATGCAGGTGACTGAAGTGAATTACCTCATTAGTGATTCCTGCTGCCTTTAGAGTGTATTTAAGGTGGAACTTTGGTATGAAGGTATCTTTTATTTGCCTTTAATAAAAGTGGTCCCCGGTTTGACCATAGTGGTTTTGAACTCTCTAACGTGGTTTGAAGCAGGTGGAGCTACCGAAGGTGATCGGTTCATGCGCCCTTGCCCTGGAGCTGCTTGGTGAGTCCTTATCTTGTCACTTGGGTTTCTACTTGCTGGTTTTTCTGAGTATTTTGAAATGCTACTTTTAAAAGAGTTGTGATATTGTAACTTAATGCAAAACAACTGAAAAACTTGAGACATCTACGCTATCAATACTTTAAAATATGTAGTTATTTAAATTATCTATTGGGCAGTGGATGAACATTCTAAAAATCTTTATATATGTACATGAGAGCTCACTCATTTCTGGGCCATTCTGGTATTTCCAACTTAAATATTTGGGGGTCAAATCTTTGCTCCCAATGGGGCAAAATATGCAACTTCTCATTGCCAGAGCTTGGTACAGAAGAAGGGAAGGGGAGATGCAATGACGTTTTTCCCTCCCAGCTTTCAGGGCTGCTGTTGCTTGGAGAAGCTCTGCGGCATCGGCAGTTTGCAGCGACTTCCATAGGGCAGAGGTTGCTGCTTCCCTGCTGGAAGGGCTGGCGGGAGGAAAGGGGGGACTGATGGCTCTTCTAGAGGCTGTTTATTCCCTCCGATTTTTCTCTCTCAAGCTAATTTGTGTTTGGTGAATTTAGGTGAGATGTTTGGTGTATTGCTTAGGTGGCTTGTGAAAAATTAATCAGGCTCAAGCAGGAAATAAAAGGCTTGGAAATAAGTGCTCATTAAAACACTTAGTGACTAGGAATATATCACGGATTAGCAGTCTAAATGCACCACAGCCTAATGGCTTTTCCTCATTTAATTTTTAAAATGGCCTTTCTGATTCAGGGCAGAGCCCTGGAAGCAGGAGAGCAGAGGCGCGCTGCGGGTCGCGTGGTCGCGGTGCGCAGCAGACTGAGCTCTCATTAGAGACCGATCTGGCTAATAGCCGCTAACGAGGGAGCGAGTTAGGCGCGAGGAAATGGTGCGTTCGCTGTTCCCGTGGTGCAGAGCAGACAGGGTGCCCTGCTCCTCGCCCCGGCCGCGCTCTGCTCTCCTCCGACCTGCTGGCTCCCTGCTCGGCTCCGAGCTCCCAAGGGAGCGCAGGGCAGGAGCGGGGTGTCGCCGTCCTGTGCTGCAGCCTTTCGCTCCCTATGGGTATTGCTTTCGTGTCCCAAGTTCTTGCCATCGTGTGGCATATGAAACAAATTAAAAGGCTCTTAATTTTCATTTTAAAAAAGAGGAAGCCCTTGTGCATGTGGGAGTGGAGGCAACCTCCTGAAAATACAATTCTGAAAAGCTCGGCAGCTGGAAGACACAATCAGAAGGCAGCAGGGCCGGTTTGGCTGCTCGCAGCCGTGCCCGGGCTCGGCGCAGGGCTGGGGCGGCCGTGGCGCCGGGCTCGCCGGAGAGCGTTGCCGGCCGCCGCCGCGGCTCCCCGCGCCCAGCCGGGCTCCGTGTCCTCCTGCCCGCTCGAGCCGCCTCGCCGCGAGAGGCCGGTGCCCACCTGAACGAGCTCGCAGGATTCTCTTCCGAGAGATGATGTGAGGGTTATTCATCTTCGGTGGGTGTCTGAATGTACTGAATATTGCCTGTCCCGTGGCAGAGCGTTTGGGAGAGCCCGTTTTGGACCCAAACTGTCCAGTTGTTGCACGGATTGTGGGACAGCTCTGATTCTTCCTCTGGGACTGAGATCAGCTGCTTCTGGCAGGGGTGCAGATGCATTCTTTGCAAGTAACGTGTGGAAGGAATTTGTTAAATATGTTCCATTTTCACGCTCTGCCTTGTTTGTTCGCTGTTAACCAGGAAACATGGCTGCAATGCAAGCTCTTGGGGTTGCTTGCTGCAGAATTTCCAGGTTCCTACAGGGTTAGGCAGGCAATTAAAGGAGCACTGATGAATGATCTGTTTCGAGCTCCAATTCATTAGCTAATCATAAAAAATGAGCAGATGGAAAAGAAGACCTCATCAGGAGCAGAGCGGGGTTCGTTAGTGGTCCCTGTGTCCCTGTGCTCTACCTCATTGGCCCTCGCCGGGCTCCGATCCTGTGCTCCGCAGGCAAACAAGGCGCCGGGGATGGTCGGAGCCTCTGTGATCAGCCTCTCCAACACGCAGCTCGAAGGCAGCGAACAATATATTCTCGTTATGCACACAGGCCACGCTGCGGTAGCTCTGCGGCTGTACGTTGCCTCTCTCATGCTGTCGTCTTTGCTCTCTGTACTTCATGCAGTAATTTGTGTCTAAAATGGAAGGCTGTCGACGTGGCAATCCAGCAAGCAGGGCCAGAGCGGTCCCTGCAGAGCCCGGGTGTGTGCAGCGCTGGGCAGGGGCCGCCCTCCTGGGAGCACCTGGATCATCTCATCCATGGTGAGCTTTTCTGGCTAGCTCGCCAGTGACACAGGAGGCTCATGATGCTGATGTTTAACCTCTCCTCTCTGGGGATATTTAGATGAAGAGAGTCTGGGGGATGAAAAGTGAGGAGGGTAGCTTAAAAATGTATAGAAAGAGAGCAGAAACCCTGGAAGAGCTCGCCCACCTCCATGTGACGCTACCAGCCTCCTTCCAGCGTGTGATGTGATGTGTCCCCTTCTCAGTGCTGCCCATAAAAATGGGGAGGGGGAAGGAGCGGGACGAGCTCAGCGGGGCGAGCACGGTTCTGACCTGCTGCTCCTGCCAGGTGTGAGCAGAAAGGATGTGCAAACAGCACCGCCCGGCACAGCAAGAGCTCCCTGCAGCCTCCTCTTTGCAGAAGGGGATTGAGAGCAAGTGTGCTGGAATAGGGTCCCTTTAGTCTGCTGCAATTAGAAACTGGTCCAGCCCAGACCTGCTCCATGTTCCCTGGCACCACTGACATCACTGTGGACAGGAACTGCTTGTCGGACCTTCCCTGCTCACAGCTCCCGTCCAAGCCCCGGTAGCTCCTACCAGCATCTCCTTTGAAAGGTGAAAGGTCTGAATTGAGCCCCTTCTCCTTGGTGCTAGGGCTGCCAGGTGAGCAGGGGAGGAGGTTAGGAGCGTGTTAACCATTTGGCCTAGGGGAACATGATATTAAATGAGTGCCCAGGTGTCCCTGCCCTGTCAGGGAGGGACTGGGCAGCAGGAACCAGCGGCTCACTAGATCTGTTGCTTTAAAGTACATCCTATTTAGAGTCCTGTCTCTCTGTATGTTTTGGATATATTTAGGGCATTTATCACCATAGCATCAAAGCACCAAAATATTCTGTGAAAGAAACCGATTGAGAGATTTGTCCCAAAATAGCTTCTTGCTATTTTACCGAAGTGCCAATTTGGCTGTCAGCGTTCCCTGTCATCGCTCATGACCGAGCGTGTGTGCACATGTGTGAGAGCTTTTCTCGCTCCTCATCAACCTGCTGCTGCCGCCCGGCCGTCGTGCAGTGGGCGATCTCCAGAGGAGACCTAGGTTTCTTCTCAGTGTCTTTGCATCAGTTCTTCAGCATCGTGTCATGGGTTGAACAGCACTGCGGGTTCCTCTGTGTGCACAGGTGCTACAAAACCTTATTGATGTTTATCTTCATGTAAGATGATAAGGGGGTGGTTTCATTTCATGAAAAGCAATATTCAAAGCTGACAATATTATGAGCTGGATTTGGGAAATGTGATCCCGGCCTTCACAGGTTTCTCTTTACCAGAAAGCCCTTATGGCACAAGAAGCCTGAGGGCACCCTGAGCTCGGCCTGGTGCCTGCTGCGGCCCGGACGACGCTGCTGCGCGTCGGCTCTGGCTGGATGCGCGCGAGAGACCGAGCGGGGTTAATTCCTTAGCTGGCTTTGAGTGCTGCCTCTTGCAGCCCCAGACTGAAATGCAAAGTTTTCCTCGTTGCCTTGCCTAGCGTGTCTGCTGCACGTGGAAAACCAGCCTCTCGGGAACATCACGTTTACAAGGTGACTTCACTTCAACATATGTTTTGGTTGAAGTTTCAGTGAATTTCAGTGTGCTGTTTCCTTCCTGTCCCTCATCCTTAACCCCCATTCACAGGCAGCTTGCACTGCATCCCTGCTGGCCTTCCTGGGAGAAGTCGCTGATGAGCTGTGCTCCACTCCGTGGTAAAGCTGTCCTTGAGGTCCTGCTGCAGGGCATGGGGCCGGCTGCAGCGCTGGTGGCCGCCAAGCAGCTCCTGTCAGAGCTGCCGCAGCCTCCCCTGCTCGGGGAGCTGTCCCGCTCAAAGCTGCCTGCTCCTGACCTGGCACGCTCGGGAAGTGGCATCAGCCACAGTCTGCGTGCAGGGGGTCCGCCTGTCCGTCCATCTTCGAGGCAGCAAATACCTACGTTCCCCTTGTTTCTGCACATGCACTATCCTCTCTCTACATTCCGCTCTGCTTCACGTTTTCTCTTGCTCCCTCCTCTTTACCGCTTGTCTGCATCGTTATTTCTCACACACGGTTTCAGGCCCCTGTGCCGCTGGTTTCTGCGCGTCTCGGAGGTTGCTGCTGAAATCCACTGTAGCCTCCTCAGCAGGTGAGCAGCCGGGTCACACCGGCAATCCCTCCTTTGGGTAGCCACAAAAACCCCCTGGGGCCGCGAGCAGGCACCCCCTCCTCTGCCTCCAGACTAGCGCTCTAAGGTGCAAAGAGAGCTGATCCTGGAAATCTGAATGAGCTTAGGAGAAGCACTGCTTGCAGAGCCAGTTTATGAGACTTAAAGGGAATGAGAGAAATCTCTAGTAAGGAACCGGCATTTTCTTCTGGAAGGTTTGGCCACTGGAGTGGCATTGCTGAGAGCCATGCTTAGCCTTTTATTTGCAACTTGCACCATTTTTTATAGCTGGGTGGAGTGCACGCTTGTAATTTCACAGAATCTTTCTTTAGTAGTTTAAGCAGTGGCAGGTAGCTCAAAGTGAAGAACACACTTGTTTTTTCCACTTGCTTCTGTGCTGTTGAAAATCCCTTTTGTTGGGTCAGGCAGAAGACAGCTTCACCAAAAGAAAAATAGTCTGAAAGGGTAAACGAATTAGTGCTATAGGCTGGTAGTTGTCTTTATCCATTCAATTTTCTTCATTCCAAAAGCAAACTCCTTTTCTGAGGCTCAGAGTTTCCATTGACCAATGGAGGTAATTGCATGGAGTTTGTGTGCAATTAGCCAAGGCTGTTGTGTTAGGGCAGTCCTGGCAGAAGCGCAACCACCGCTGTGAGGAGATCTAATATTTGCTTGTTGTGGCTAGAATGGGATTTGGTGGTCTCCAAACCAGCAGTAAAAATGAAATGTGAAAAGCAAAACCTGTTGTGCACCAGTTTGCTGAATAGCTGTCACAGCTGGATAGCTGGGCACAGCTGTCCAGTTCTGCTTATTTTTCAGTGGTTTCACAGGATAACGTCTGAAATAGAAGTCAGATGAAAGCTAGAGTTGGTGGTGGTGCTGCTGCTGCAAAGGGTGGTCTGTGCCATGGTGAATGCTGCTTTCTGTTATTTAAAAAATGTTTCATACATCTTCATGTAGACTTGGTTAGACCCATAAATTCCATTCAGGATATTTTACAAAAGCAATACCTAAAAGGCTGGGAGGTGGAAAAAAGAAGCACTGTGGTGAAGTGACAGACTGCCAGGAAGCAGATATAAGGTGTTTAGAAGAAACCAGCCAACTAAGAGAGATGTAATACTCCCACCTGCAACATCTAATGGCTTGTAATGACACATCCCTTTCCTCTCCAAATCACCTTTTAAACTATATTCTAAGTTAAAACTCTTGGACTAAATGCAAACAAGCAAGCAATGAAATGAAGAGAGAGAAAGAGAGAGGGGAAAGAAGAAAAAAAAAAGAGGGGAAAAAACCCAAACCTTAACAAAAGTATCTGAAGAGAAAACCTCTCAAAAGAGAACTTGAGCATTAAGCCAGGAGCTGGATGGTTTTGATTTATGGTTTCTTTATCCTGCAGAATATGTAATTGTGCAGGAAGTTAATGAGCCAATATTTTTTATCTCAGTGAGTTTTCTGTATAGCCAGGAGATCAAAGCAGGTTTAAGTACTTCTGATGCCTGTCCACTGTCTTCCCTGTCCCACTCTTGCTCTGCTTATCTTACAAGTAGCCCTATATGGCACCAGGTATCTATTTTGTGGAAGCCAACTTCATCTTTTGAAGTAACCTGAGTGGCAAAGAGGTTTTCCTAGCACCACTCAGCGTGGCATGGGGCGTTTGATGCAGTGGCAGGTTGTGAAGGTGCAGCTTGAAGTGTGTCTCAGAAATAGGACTCTCCTGTATGGTGTCAGATATTGTCCCCTCCTGCTACGCTGGGAGCGCCCCCAGTTCTCTAAACCTGAACCGTGCAGATCCCTGGGGTGCCTGGCAGGCTCAGGGGCATGCGGAGGCAGGGGTGTCCGGGTGAGGCGAGGGAGGGGAAGGCAGAGGAGGTGGCAGGCTGGTGAGGATGCTCGGAGCAGGGCGCAGGGAATTGATCTGTCAGTTTGCAGAAACGCTGCTGTAGCTCTTCTTCAGAGGGAAGGTCAGCTGCCCTGCCTGGCCGGCGAGGTCCAGCGACGCGGCCTTTGGGTGGGCCGCCCGGCGCTGGTGCAGCGGGCTGGCGCTGAGCCGGGGCCCGAGCAGGCTCCCGTCGGCGTCCGCGGCGAGCGCGTCCGCCTGCGCTCCCTGCTCGGCGGGGCCGCGCGGCAGGCGCGGCGAGGGCTGCAGGCTGTGCCGCTTGGGCGGCGGCGGGCTCTGGTTCTGGAACCTCACCGTCTTCACTTGCTGCAACGACAACGGGACACCGTGACACCGGGAAAACAGAATCGCCCTCCGGTTTTGCTTGAGCTGCTCTACAGAAGCAGGATCCTTGCCTTCTCAGAGAGAGGTGGTTTGCTACTGGGGGAGGTGATGTCTATGGAGTGGCTGTGTCTCCACCTACCTGACCTAATGTGCAGTGTAGGACGTGCAAAACATCAGGAAACTGCACACCTTTGTGTGCATAATCAATACATTGTAATAAGGTATTTTAAAGACCTATGAAAGCCAGTTTGAGCAGTGCAGAAATTTGTGCAAGAACATGAACTAGAAGAGACTTTGCGGTCTCTCTCCTGCTGTGCCCCTCACTGAGAGCACAAACAGGGTTTGTCTCTAGCTAATGTTCTTCCTAGAAGCTCCAAAGGGGTTTGTGCTTTGAGAGACTCATGATGCTGTTTGGGTGCCACAGAGGGGGAAAGTTGTCACTGGGGCAGTTTCATAGATGGTACAAAGTCATTCTTGAAGTTTCACCCCTGTTGCTAGTGGGAAAAAGAGATCTCTGGGGCAGGGGAATGTGTTGAATCTCTGTAGAGACCAGGCTAACCTAAGGTCTCATTCCCATTTCTAAGACTTTTGCTATCCAGACTCTTGGGGATTTCAGTGAGATTCTTGTTTGATTTAAAATGTGAGGAAAAGTCTTAAGGTTTGGTCATGACTGAATGTCAGAGAAGGCTGATTGATAAATTTGCAGCATCTCACCACTCCAATGGGTTTAATTCCACCAGCAAACTCATCCATACTCAAATGTGATCTCTTAGCACCGGTACCAGTCCAAGTATTTCAAAAGAAAACCAAGTGAAAATAGAGCAGAGCCCCCTGGAAACTTGCTCCTTGCTCAGCACTGAGCTCATACTGAATCTCAGCCCCAAAGGGACCACAAAGACATTCTAGAGTAGAGGGTAACCCCTGGCCTTACCTTTTCAGTGCTGTTCCGGGAAGTGTCTGGTTTCACCAGGATGGATGGTGGAGCCGATGCAGGTGGCTTTGGAGCAGCCTCACTTTTTGCTGGAAGATCTTTGACATCCAGGATCACGGAACTACATACAGATGGAGTTTTGCTTTCCCCTCCTCTAAGCACAAGCGCCGGTGACGTGTCGTGGGAGAAGTTTGGCCTTGTTGCAGCATCGGCCGTGCTGGCCCCTACAGGGCTGACGTGCTGGTAAAGCTGGAACTGCAGGGGCCGCGCCGCCGTGGCGGGAAGACGCCGGAGGGAGCTGGCCGCGTGAACAGGGGTTGCGGCCTGCCCGGGCCTCTGCAGGGACCCATCTGCGGAACAAGATTGGATCACAGGAGGTAGGAGTTAACAAATGCACTTGACCCTGAGGAAGGTGATCTAACTGGAGCCATGGTGCAGAAAGGAGCAGCCCTTGCAGTGGTGCTGGGAGCCTGGTGTGCAGGGGGGCCCTCAGAGGCGCCCTCTGCTCTTGGGTGATCCCGGGGGTCTGTGCACAGCCCACACCTGCAGTGGTGAGTTCTGCCTCCGTAGCCCTTTCCTAACAGACTCATGCTGTGCTGGACATTGGCAGGGGTAAAAAGCTTAAATTCTCCATCCCTCTGCATTGCTACAGCAGCTCTGACCTTCTCTTGTTTTGCTCCCTGCTGATCTGTTGAGCTAGATAGTTCTGTTTTCATATCCTAGACAAGGGGAGATGGAATGAATGTGGCTTCCATCAGCTCTAAGTGCCTGCTGGTAAAATGCTTAGGTGTCTTCAGTTTAGTGCATTATTTTTTTCTTGCAAGCTGCTTGCTGACTTGCTGCTGCACTATGAGGACCTCTGTCTGGAGGTGGAGCGTTCCCACCAAATGGCTGAGAACTAAGAAATTTTTAATTCTCCTTTCTGGGTAGATTCACAGCTTGCATCTCTGTGGCAGGGTTTTTGGCACCAGCGTGTGCTGGGGCAGAGCGGGAGGGCAAATCCCATCCCCAGTAATCCAGTGCCTGAGCCGATCCCTAGCTTGGGAATCCCTGATCTGGCGGGGAGGAGTGTCTTCCCTCCTCGAGATGCTCCTGGGCCTCCTGCCCTTCTCCCCTTGTGTTTTCTCACCTGGTCTGTAAGGGTCCTTGCACCTGAGCCCACATTCCTCTCAGCCTGCTCTGTCTCATACTTGCTTTCCAGGCAATGGCACTGGAAGTCACACTTTATTCTTTCTTCTATGATTTCTTGCTGTTCACAAGATTGATTTTTAAACAGAGCTATCACAGAGGAATGAGTCCTTTAAAGTAAAACAACTTGTAAGATAAATCCAATTTTGAGTCTAAACACTGGCAATGACCTCTGCAAAGTGAGTCTCACCTCCTGCCACTGCCTATCTCTAGCAGCAGCTCTTTCTGCAAGAATTAAAGAATATGCCATTTAGTTGCTTAAATATATTTGGAAAATTATCCTGAAGCAGCATGTATGATCTGAAAACTAGTCTTGCCAACATCACCTGAAAGAACATAACCAGCTGAACTCTGCATAATCCTTTACAAAGAGTTTTTCTGTGCTGAGTCAAGAATTTGGAATTACCAAATAACCACAGATGGGGCAAAACAGCACCAAAACTGCCAGGCTCCACTGCCAGCCTTGGGGTGGGGATTCATTAAGGCATTCCAGCTGTGCTCCCATCTTTGGGAGCGGTTTTTCCCTGCAGTCCTCAGTGTATGTGAATTAATTTTAGTTTTCTGTTGTGCTTGACTATTGTATTACCAAGAGCCAAGAGAATGGGATAAACTTGCTTCATATTAACATAGCACCTTAGCATGTTGGTAGCTTTGGTGAACTGCTTAAGGAAGCAGCTGATCAGAACATGAAGTCTGAATGATTAAAGCTGTGCAAAGTACTTTCCTTCAGAAAATGACTTCTGAAGATAAACAATAAGAAGTAAAAGTCAATGCCACAATACTTGTGTTCCCCACATTTCACCTATAATTATTCCCGGGATACAGACCAGGCCAAGCTGCCCTGAAGAGCAGAGGCTCCGAGTCTGGGAGGTGACATCCCCTCTGCTGCAGTTGCAGCTCGGAGCCTAGGGATGCCAGGACGGGATGGAGCCGGTGGGGCTGAGGTGCTGCCTCCAAGAGGAGCCCATATTGGCTTTAGGGAGGGAGGAGGACAAAAAGGACTAAATGCAGAGTATTCTTTTCCTCTAGCTCTCTGCTATCAAGGCCTTTGTCTCCATAATTTTACTGTATGCCTTTTTTTTTTTTTTTTTTTTTTTTTTTTTTTTTTTTTTTTTGCCTTCATGCTACTCATGATTTTTGTATCTCAGACTTTTCTAAGATGGAAAATTTTGTTCCTCAGATAGTAATTATTCCATTCTCTTGATCATCCTTCTGTATACTTTTTTTTTCTAATTTTATTCTATTCTATTCTGAGTTACAAGAAATGTGTGAAGCATTTGAGATGCAAATTTACCAGGGCTATTTATGCACTCTGATTCATGGAACTTAAGCGGACCTGTGACATGGAACTTCCTTGCACAGAAAACACAGTGATTTTTTTTTTCCTCCAAGCAAAATGCTGCACCTTCCAAGGTATACAACAGAAAGGTACCTGTCTACTAATTCTCTTCTATTATGTTTTTGATCAATGTGCCTGACTCAGAAGCTGGATTTACTGGGCTTTATCTTCCAAACTGCTGCAAATGACCTTTCTAGAGACTTAAGATATTGTGTTAGCACAGCTCATGTTTAACTTGCTAAAATTTGTACTTCCTTTATTTTTTTTTTTTTTTGACCCATATAAGGATACTTCTAATAGTCTCCAATGTTATTTAATAATTTGGGTGCATCTTTTTAGTTTTAAAAGATACCAAGGGTTTCTAGTAGCAGAATCTTCTCCTAGGAGGCCCCGATGGCTGCTGCCCCCAGAGGCCCTTCCCGAGCACTTACTCTTCCTGGCGCTGCCCCGTCCGCGCCGCAAGGAGGCCGGTGCCGAGGGGGCCAGCAGGGCCGTGTTCCTCCCCGGCGAGGGCACCGGCACGGGCAGCAGCACCGGCTTCAGAGGCCGGCTTTGTCTTTGGCCGTTTTCCGAGATGCTTCCCTGAGAGGAGAGCGAGGCGGTCGACAGCGTCCACGAGGCGTACAGGGACGGCATCTTCGAGTCGGAGAGGCTGGGCTTCCTGCTGGTGGAGATGGAAAAGGAGAAGCAAATAAGCTGAGATTCATGCAGACTGCAAGCCTTCCAGTCACGGAGTTCTGAAAGGAAAATAGATTTGTCTGAGAGAGAGTTCAAAGGTTTTAAAAGAGTTTTGCACTTCAAGTCAGGATTTTGGTGGAAGTCTGTAGCTGGTGAAAGTTTCCAATTCCATTATAACAAGGACTTTCCTCTGTGTCCCCAGTTGGTAAGAAAGTCTCCCCAAATACAGTTAGAATTATTTACACTAACACCATGACATTTCAAAAAGGACAAGCAGATGCCAAACTTGCATCTGTGACTCGCCCAAATATCCTTCCTACATCATGGAAAAATGGGATTTGTCCTGCTCTCTGTTAAGTGTCATGCTGTGATTAGAGACACTAGTGCTCGTAAACTCCAGTCTTTAGGCAAAAGTAGAGAATAGGAACTATCTGTTTCCACAGATGCTTTACAGCGTTTTGGGTGCTGTTAGAGCATGAGGTGCTATTAGCATTCTGAATGGTTCCTCTTTGATTTCATCTGTGTAGAAGTCCCATGTAACAAAACCAGACTGTTTTTGATGACAGACAAAAGCAAACTTGTGCATCCTACCCAATTTCCTGCATGGAATGAGCAAAACAGGGGAAAGCGCTGGGTGGTACCTGCAGTTGAAGCCTGAAGAGGCATCTCTCACCTGAACACAGAGAGGGAGGGCAGGTCTGCAAGGACAAGGCAGTGTTTGTGCTGCTTGTCCTCTGCCTCTAGCTGCCCAGGTGCTGTTTACACAGCTCTCTGTGGCAGAGCAGCTGTTCTGGATTACCCTTCTCCTCCCCTTTATTCCCTAGATTTCACCTGAGTCTATTAAATTGCCAAAAAGGCCCTCAACATTCCCCATTGCTGTGCTGGCAAAATAACCCCAAATTCCTTGGGAGAGCGTGCCGTGATGAAGTCCCTTTGCTAGCCCTGCAAAGGAAGGCAAAGGCATTCCGCTGACTCTCCTCCTTACCTTTTTTGGAGCATGAAAGAATGATTTATGGTTTAATAACAGAGTAGTGATTAATCAAATAACTGAGTCATCAATTTATTATGAAGCAATTTCCTAAGGATGATAAAATAGCAACTCCAAAATCGGTGCTTTTGGTTGGAGCTCTTTATGAGGCTATTTAGGGTGAGTGAGCTGTGCTTTGGTTATTTATTTGCTCTGCTATTGGTGAGGTGGGGCCTCGGTGTTATCAGGAGCTGTGCTGGGAGAAATGAGCCAGAGACAAGAGTAACCTCGCTCGAGAGCAGGGAGGGTGGGTGCAGGGCAGGGCTCTGGGGGGATTAAAACAGCGGGGGGACCTCCAGGGTGAACGGAGTGATTTGGCAGAAGCAAATGTGAGCAGGGAAAGAGAAATGAGGGGGAGAGGGGATCAAATATGATAGGAGTATCTCAGAGTTTAAGGCATATTTTTGTTGTGAAACTAGAAGGCTACGACTTCCCAGGGCCTTCTCTTGATGCTAGTTGGTTTTTATTTTATTTTTTTTAACCCCACCAGAAGAAAACATGGGGGAGGGAGCTGGCAAGTTACCAGGTGCTATTTTTCTTATTGTATATGGCAGTTTGTTTAAGTCTCAGTGGAAGAAAATGCAGCTAAGCTTTCCAGTGAAAGGGGAGAAGAAAGGATTCTGATGGTGACTTTTGGAGGGACAGAGTCAGATTTCTTTTTGGTGACTTCCTAATGCCAACAACGAGTCTTCAGCTATGGAATCTCTGCTTCAAATAATGACACGATAATCCTGATTTTTCACTTATAACTAATTTCCATTTGTGTAAACAAAACATGACATTTCTCATCTATTCTTCCAATTTCTCTGCTGTACCTGAGTGTATCTCAAGGAAACTAGGGGCCCAAACATTTTTTTTTTTTTTTTGTCTCCTAAATTGTGTATTTTCAGTTAACATTCCATCTTGCTAATGCGTGTTCAGTGCTAGATCAACAGTTTCTAATGTTCAAATGCCTGCTCTAAAACCAGAATTCTGAGTCTAAAGGAGCCTTCTGCCTGCAGTTTCCCTTCTGGCAGAAAAAAAGACTGGAGTCATCCAAAATGAATAAGGGTGAGTCTGAGCATACACAAGCCCTGCTGTTTGTCCTGGCTCCCTGACTAACTCAACAAAATATGCTGCATCGTGTCATCTACAGGTTTCTACTTGAACGCCTGGGCTGAGCAAAACAGTCCTGGAAGAAAGTTCTAGTGTTTCTGACACCCCAGGTTTAAAACAAGCAGATGAAGGTGGCTGCTGCAAGGAGGAGAGCTGCAAGATGTCATCCCACATCCCACCCAGATGAAAAATAAATAGCCATTATTAATAGTGTAGAACCCATTGTAGTGATCTCAGCACAGGAATAAGAAGACCCAATGTCCCAGTGTAACCCAGTCCCTTCTGCAAAGGCTTTTTTTTTTTTTTTGCTTAAAAGAAAAATCAAACCTGAAAAGGGGAGCAACATAATTGCTAGGGAAGATCCCCACTCTTCCTGTGACAAGTGACATTCCCCGGAGCCAGCCATCGTGGTATTTCCCGATGACGCGGACCCCTTCTCCTTTCTGCAGCTCCAGTTCATCTGGTCCATGAGCCATATAGGAATGGAGAGCCACACACCTGGAAAGAAGAGAGGCAGATGAAAGGAAGGGAACACGGGCTGCAGAGAGGTAACTGCCTTCATGCAAAATGTTTGAAGCCGTCCTGAAGTTCCTGCATTTAATCGTGCTTAAGAATTGATGCTGCTGGCTTGGGGCGAGCGGCAGCTGTTTGCCTGAAGCCTCTTGAACCACTGCTTGCATCAGAAATTAGAGTGCTGGGGTAACTGTGGGGAGAACTTGCAGGGAAGAAACTGCCTATAACTTGAGGCCAAAGGGAATAATGAATCAAATAAAAAGCCAACAGAAATGAAGAACAAAGCAGATCTCGTCAATAGTTTCTGTCCCAGAAGTGTCAGCCAAGGGCGATGAGCAAGGATTAAGGAGGAGAGAATTGTTGTTCTCGACACTGCATAGTGAGTACTCCATTGAAATAACCCATTACGGGTAACAGGTACCTGTCCTAAGGCAAAGCAGCATGAAAGAGTGCAGTTAAGATGCTCTGTGCGAGTGATAGCATCAAGAATACATTCTGTCTTTGAAGTGCATGGTGAGCAAGAGGCCTTACATCTGCTTGCTTTGAGTATCATCTGGAGGTGTTAAGAGGAGTGGAGAAGAGTACTCATGCAATAACATCTCTGAAGAACTCTAGTGTGTTAACTCTCTCTTCCTCCTCCTTTTTTTACCTTGTGCTCCTATGTCCAGCCATGGACAGGCATCCACAGCAGTTCGAAAGAACAGCCAGACTTCAGCTACTATCACTGGGAACTTTTAAGAATAAAATATATAAATAAGGGATGGCTGAGATGTTGGCAGTTCTGCTTTGGACTAGTGAGGAAATTGGACAGAAAATCACTTGAGATTCCTTTATTCCACTATTCTCAGATTCTACTATCAATTCAGATTCCATTAATAATTCCCCTCTTCTCAGATTTTGGATTAGGCAATGAGATAATTGGTTCTCCACAGTGAACCATATGTGACTGTGCAGCAAAACCTATGCTAAAGCATGAATATAGCAAATACGGTGAGGGCAATACAGATTTAGAGATATTGCTCATGTATACTAAGGTTTCCCACAGTCAGGCTTGGTGCCATGGAGGTGTTAATTACCATCAAGACTGCTTGTTGCTATTTGGTAATTTATTGGGAACTTACTATAGTGCCAGGCTCATGAATCTTATCTAGAGGAAATATTTGCCAATTTTAACTCTACTTATTTAGAAAAGTTTTATCAGTTTGGATCATACAAAACACTAGTGAGTTTTAGTGTTTTAAAATAAATTGCTAGAGACATTTAAGGAGTAATTTGTTTGTATGTGAAACTAAAATATGTTGCTGATAAATAGGCATATTTAGATATCTAGAAATAAGCAGGGTAATAAAGTGCAAATATGGTTATATGCTGAAAATACTATAATTCAAGTAGATGAGTTTAATAATTAGGGAATGCTCAGAATCTACCTTGAATGTTTTCAATAGGATAGCTTGTATATCATTGATTTCCCTAAAATTAATATTTGGTCATTGTCACGTTAAGTCTCTAAGAAGTTTAGAATAGCAAAGTATGAATGAACAAAAGGGATCCTGCCTTCTAATGTGGTTTTATCTTCTCACTCTGAACACCTAGGCAGGAGCTCAGCCTTAGTTAGATAAACCTCAGGAGACGACCCTGGGAATTGCATGACACCACCACCAGGTTTCAGTTCCCTTACGTACATATTGGCTGATATGTGATGCTGCAGATGGGGAAGGGTGACAATGGCTGCTGAATGCCCCAAAGATCCTGGTGCAGGATAGTAAGATGCACTGACCTGGAGGAAAAAAAATGAAAGAAAAAGAAATATTATTCAGATTATAAGCTTATTTTAGCCATTGAAACAGCAGCTAACAGTGTTTGTCAGGCCTCAAGAAGACCTCAAAAAAAGAGAGGAGGATCAGGCGTCTTAACAGGCATTTCTGTTGCTCTGTGTCTCTCATAAATACCATGTAGTGACAGACAGAGAAGACAACTGATTCAAATATAACCCTGTTCAGTGGAGATTCCTTGCTTCCCTTGACGTTTTTCCAGCAGATTGCATGGAATGAGATCAGTATCTTGGTTCATTTTGTAGGAGATAAAAGTCTGCATTTCAAACCCCTGACAACATGACAATTAATGCTGGTTGTCATTCTCAACATTGCAGAGCTGTAGACATAAATGGAAACTTGAGATACCCCATCTCTGAGTCACAGAAATGCTGGTAGAGGGGCTTCGGCGAGTTATATGGTTCAATGGCCTGCTTGAAGCGAGACTCATTGACACGAGGTCAGTTAAAGCACCTTTCGTTTACTTACAAAGACATATCAGGGGAAAGAAGAATTAGGAGCATGTGATGAAAAAGTTTAAAATGAAAAATGCAGTAGCAGGACTCGTGATAGTCCTTCTACTTCAACATTGAGAAGGTTTCCTGGGTAGAGTTTGGTAGGGCTGACTGCTTCTCCTGTAAATAAATAACAAGCTCATTCACATCATACTGAGATCATTCATCAGTGGCTGATGTGCTTGCACTCTGTACTTCCAGTACTAAAAATCACCTCGATTTGCTCCTGTGTGTGAGTGAGTGGCTGTGGCAGGACACGGGTGGGCAGCTGGGGTTGCTGGAAAGGTGCTGAACTGCTGCGGGCTTATTGGGACAGGCTGCGTTGTGCTCCAGGAGTTTTCAGAACAATGATTAAGCAGGCTAGATTTAAGTTAGTAGCCACAGCTTTCAAATGCTAAATTTGAGCCCTAAATCTGCAATTATGGTTACCCTTAAATACGAGATCCCCTTGAGTGGGGAGACGCTCATCCCTGTCCTTATGTTCAGTGTTTTCCCATTCCTTTCTGTAACCTGTGAACAAGGTGAGAGCCTGTGATGAATTTGCTATGTCTAACACCTGCTTCAGGAAGAAAAAGGAATTTGGCAAAAAAAACCAAATGTAAAATCCAGACCTGCTAACCAGTAGCAGACTGTGACGTCTACCAGGTGAGAGAGACTTGTATAATCATTGCCATTTCACTTGCTATTTACTTATTTCCAGCTGGGTGTATGGGCACTGTATAAAACATAAATAATACAGTCTTTGCCCCAGCGATCTTTTAATAACTATTATTAAAGCTATTTACCATGTCTGTGGCGTCCTTCTTCTGAAGAGCTCCCTGAACCTTTGCATTTATACGATGCCAGCCTTGCCTGGCAGAGGAAAATAACTGTCTGCGGTGCAAGTTGTGGTGCAGGAGCATGGGAAGGGGAGCCTGTTGTTTGCATATGGTTTGAGGCCACTGTTTCCCTGCCATCAGTTTGCATCTAGGGAGAGGTACCAATCAACCTAACACCCAGTTGTCCTCCTCTCGTAGGAGCCTTTCATGTTTAAGGGAGGAACCTCAGCATCGTTTCTGCTGGCACAGTACTTTTTGGCAGCTGAGTATTGAACAAGCCCTTGCCTCATCTGCTGCTGAGGTAGGTAAAAGTTCTTGTTTCTGTTGCAAACGTGTGGAAAGTCAGAAGATAAATATTTGAGCTCTGTAGGGCTGGTGAGACACCAGCGTAGAGGGCCGTGTGCCGGGGCCACTTCCCTGCTGCTTTGCTCCTCTCAGCAGAACTTCTCCGGGTGGCAGCATCAGCCTGTGCGCGCAGGGCACCGCGAGGAGGTGAAGCTTCTGCTCTGGGCGCACAGAGCTGCTGCCAGCATCAGACCCCTTGCCCGTCGTCACCGTCCCCACCTCTTTACCCCGGCAGCCTGGCTGGTCCCAGGAGGATGGATGCCGTGAGCGGGGCAGCTCAGGGGAGGCTCTGGCGCTGTGGCAGGGCTTGCTTTTTAGTGGCCCAGGATGGGCCACAGGCTGCTTGTAAACCAGGCAGAGGAGGAGACACCTGAGCACGGAGTGACTCATTTGTGCAGAAAAGATGAGCTTTGGACAAGGTCTATCCAGCTAGGAGGTTGTGTCACTTGTTTTCCTTATCAGTAGCAGTCTTGGTGCCAGTTCATCCTGCAAAATCAGCTTGTGCTTTACAGCTACCAGCAGATGATGGCTCTTGCTTGCCTGAGAGAAAACATTTAAGCATCGGGCTAATTTATCTAGGTGAGCAAAGAAGGGTAGGCACATGCAGGTTACAGTCTGCCATGCACCTCTGAACCCTTCTAAGAAAAGGGGTTGCAGACATGCTGTGAGTAAAAGGATAGAGGAAACTGCTCATGGCTAATGAGGGCTCTGATTAGTCACTTCATTAGTTCAGCAGTTATTTCAAGGCCTTAAACTTGGGCAGGTCGGATGGCCTGTTTAGAGCTGGCGAGCACCGCGCATCATCTCCTGTGTGCCAGGGGACGGGGAGCCCCGCTGCTGCGGGGGAGACCGGGACATTTTTTCATTTCATTTCCAGTGCAGGGGCAGTTACTCTTTCACAGCTGCTTTGTCGAGTGATTGGGAAACTGGTACCAGAGCTCTTAGCGGTGGTAAGCGCTAATCTTCTTCCAGAAATACACAGAGATTAAAAACCCCTAAACTCCATTAGCCAGCTATGTCAGATTCTTTAAGAAGTGGCAGTGCAGTGCCCAGTGGCAGGTGTACGTCTGGCTGTCTCCTTGCGTGCTTTTCCCTCTCTGGCCAGGCTAGGTCTCCTGGAAGGAGCCTTGGCCTCTTCCTCCTGGTGAGGACACTTGTGTCATGGGAAGGTTCTCTGAGCAGGGAGTCCTGCCATGCCAAAAGGTGAAGGCCCTGGATTGTGTCCTGCCAGGAGCTCTGTTACTGCTTGTTTTAGTGGAAATATTTTTCTTGTTGGCTGCAAATTGCTTTAGCCATTGGGCTGCAACATCTTTCATTGAAAACTAAAAAAATTCTAGGGATGGGTGCAGACCATCCTTTTCACTTGAAAGTCCAATTCAGTCAAATAGCAAAGCAAACAATTGAATCTGGAGTTTTTTCAGCTCCTTGTTCACCTTTTCAGTGGCGAGGCAGAGGATTAAATGAAACGAGGACAACTAAATCTCTGTCCTCCAGAGGTGGTCCCTCTGGACGGGGCTGAAGCACGTGCAGTTCAGTAATGCCTTGCTTTGGAGGATCTCCAAGTGCTTTGCAAACACCAAGGGATTAGTGGAATCTCTGAGCAGCCCCAGAAGCAGGGAGGTTTTGTTATCTCCGTCTTGCAGACGGGAGGCCGAGCTCTGTCACGAGGGCAGGAGCGAGCCATGCTGCCACACCTGGCACTGCACCAGCTCTGGTGGAGATCTGGTCCTCTTGGTTATCAGTCTACCACCTTCACAGCCAGAATTTGCTTCTGAGAGAACTGTGGAATGGAGCGGTGCTGTGGAGCACTGCACGGGAAGGTCCATGCTGCTGATGAGCTGCTCTGGGCCATCAGAGTGCGTTCCTGGCGTCCCCTCCAGTTTCTACCTGGGAACTTGGCTTTTGTTTTCATCATCTTCATGCCTGTGGCCCAGCCAGTCTGGGCCACAGGGGTTCTGGTGGCAGGTTGGTGGCAGTAGAGCACGCAGCGAACTGAGCCTGCACGCAGGGCTCCAGGGGAATGATGGCACCGCTCGGTGTGGCGTTTTCATGATCGCCTGCTGAGCACTGCGGGAGGGCAGCTGTTTTCCAGGGGTGGAAACGGTTCCCAGAAGCGGCGCCGCTTTAGTGGAGAGGCCCTGGGAAAACCCAGGCCAGTGGAGGGTTCCTGGGCTGCAGCCTGCCTGGCACTTGTGCTCTCCAGTAAAGACTGCAAGACCTTTAATGACGCAGGTAGTCAGAGCTTTCATCTCCTGTTCATTTCAACCCTAATTTCTAGTGGTCATGTCTCTAATGCAGGGCTGGGGCATTTTTGTAGCATGGACCTAGGGGGAAAAAAGTGACTCACCATCTCTGTTGCTCTGTAGTGAGTTTAGTTAATTAAAAACCCAGCAACTACAGCCTCTGTTTCTGGACCTGGAATGGCAGGTAAGCTTCAAATCATCTTTGCATTGCTTGTTTTCTTCTCCTGCTGGGGATCAGACTTGCCTCTCTCATATAAATGAAGCTGATTGGAAATTACCAATCTGTTAAAATAATTTTGATAATCAAAAGCTTTGAAATCTGGAGTTTCTTTTCCTGTACTTGCTAGCATTCCCGATGAAACTTCCCCTCTGGATGGGGAGCTTATTTTTTTGACCTCTCTCCATTCCCAATGGTACATAATGAGCAATCCCTTCAGAGCCTCTGCCAAAACTGCTTTTGTATTTTCTTTGAATGTTTTCTAGCCAGGTATGAGTATAAAGGTGGTTTCAGGATTTAGGTGTTGCGTCTCCTACAGATAACTTGCAAATCTGTAAAAGTACAAGATTTCTGTCTCTTCTTAGCACCCTTTCTTCTTGCTCCCTACCCAGCTTGTCCTGAGCGTGTTTTCTAGCTTGGGTTCTGCAATAGTTCTTCCTTTTCCCTCGTGAAAGAGGGCAATTCCTTGTCAAGAGCATGTTCATGAGATGATTTGTGGGTTAGGGACATGCTCTGCCATCCCGAGCCTGTCACACTCGATGGCAGCGTTACTGCCCCTTCCAGCTAGCCTGCCAGGCTGCACAGCCTCACCCCGCAGAGCGGGTGAAACTAGCGGCTCTTCGCCCCAAAGACCAAATTCGGACACGGCACACGGCAGGGCCACGGCAGGGCCACAGCATGCTCTCGGGACACAGCAGGGACACGCGGCCTGGCGGCCTGAGCAGCAGGGCTCCTGGCTGCTGCGACGGGGCAGTTCCTCGTGGGAGGGAAGCTGCGGTGCCGGGTGCAGCCTGGGCCGGCGGCTGCTCCCGGGCTTCCCGGCGGCTGCTCCTGGGTTTCGCAGGGAGCCCCAGCCAGGGGCGCCCGGACGCTCCCGCTCACAGGGCGGGCGGTGCGCAGAGCACATTCCTCCCGCCCGGATTCACAGTGACCCTGGAGCAGAGCCTGCCCGCTGCCCCGTGCTCCTCGTGCCCTTGCAGCGCCGTCCCGCCGCCTGCATGGCAAGGGGCCGGCACCCGCCGCCTGCAGGAGGCCCTGCCAAGGCAGCTCTTCTCCAGCCATTCTGTGTGGGGCTTCTCCCTCGTTTCAGAGGCTGCTGCATGAGCTAAGCTCTTCTTCAGCTAAACCCCTCCAGCTCTATGTGTTATCTTATGGAGCAACTCCCTAACAGCCAGTGAAATTCTTTCCTGCTTTGCTCTCAAAAATTATTCTGCCTGCCAGGTTTTGGAAAGCCCTTTGGAGACACTGCTGTTTGCAGGTGGCTCTGATGCATCGCGAGCAAGGATCCGTACTCATCACTGAGCGGAGCAGTGAGCGCAGGCTTGACACCTGCATGGACTGTGCTGAGGTTTGCAACCTCGAGTGGAAACAGCTCGGCTAGAGCCTGGGCTCCATCTGCTGCACCAGATTTGTGACCACCCACTAAGAGCCAGGGCACTCGGCCTCGGAAGACTCACTCGAGGACAAAAAAATGCACAGCAGTAATTAAGGGCGCAGTTCAATCTGTGCAGCTGCTTCGTTTATATCGCTGCTCATAACAACCCCCCTGATTTGATGCTCAGACTCCAAGGCTGAATGTTCAGCACTGGCATTAGGTGCAAAATTGTTCATTATTTCTAAACCTTTTCTATCTTACTTGGAGTAGTTTAAATCCAAGAAACATATCGCTTCTCCTCCAGATGGTGATGTGTGTATAAAATTGCCCTAATACAACCACGCTTTTGGAGATGCACTGCTATTTTTTCGGAAGTCTGCTACTATCAAGGAAAAAATTGCACAAGAAGTTGACAAGCTCCATGGAAAGTAACCTTTGGAATTAACATCAGCCCTCATCTCTCCCATTACTTTACCATTGTTCTTGTATTCTTTATTCCTACTCTTGACATTTTTCTTCTGATCATTAAGGTTCCCTTATTAACAAATTTCCCACTGCAACTTTCAATCTGATTAATATTAGAAATATTAGAAAGCAATATTAAAAATCAACGTGGTCTAATGTGGCAGTTGGTGCCAAGACTTGCATAACAATCTCAAATTTGTGGATCAATCAAATTCAGCAACCCAAATTTGGTTACGGAAGGGGGAAAACTGCATCCTGTGTGGCCACAAGAAAGGCAAATATACCCTCCCGTAGATCTCCAGGAGAAGAAAATTAGCATGTAGTAAAAAGGAAATTCAGAGCCATTCTAATGCAACAAGTTAACATTTTTGCTCTATTGCTTGTGTTGTTGACAACAGTTCACACTGAGACATTCTTGGTAAAACGCTATTGGGTTCATGAGACGGGATAAATTTCAATTGAATTATAGTTTTCTTGTAAGGCTTCATTTCCTCTCACATAAAGCAGTCTCTAACATCCAAGGCTCTTTGCAGGCTAGTGCTAAGTACAAAATGCCTGCTGGGTTTTTATGGTATGGAGACTGGAACTAGCAGGGGCTGGCTTATTGCTTTAGAAACCATTTAAAGCAACCTTGAATATGACAGATGTCATATAAATCTAAACATAAGCTGCTTCCTCCCATTTGAAATGATCTGTATAGATTCTGTATTGAGATTTCAGGTCAGAGTGTTAAGAAGGAATGAGACTTTTTCTCCTAAAATATGTCAAGAATATGGCCCTAAGGTCAGTGTGGCTCTGTGATCCCAGCCCCTTGCAGCATGCTTTGGCTTGAGGTTTAGCTCGTAGCCAACCAAGACTGTGTGGTAACTGCAAGCTTGTGGTAGAAACTTTCATCTGGGGGTGACCGGGTGCAGGTGGCAGACGGATAGGGCAAGGACCCTGCGTGCCTTGGAGAAGCCTGCGTAGGAGAAGCAGCAGGCTCAATGATTCCAGCAGGAGTTGTAGCATGGCACATGGTTGCTTTTTTTGAGGAAGCTGGTTTGATTTCTGAGAAATAAACGATGGATTAGAATGTGATAATGAAGCTCTGTGGTTTGGGGCAGGATTTCCCATGCCAGAATATCCGCACATGCCCTGCAACGTGGTTGTGTAGCACTGGCTCGCTGGGCTTCGTGCAGGGTGCAGAGAAGTGGTGCAGAGCGAGACCAGGAGAGCTCTGCTGCGCACAAGGGACCCTGCGTGCACTTGCAGCGGTGCAGAGCGTGCCCAGGAGAGCTGTGCGTGCGGGACCCTGTGTGCACATGGCAGCCTGCAGCAGCCTTGCTGCGGAGGCACCTGCGTTGGCATGCTGAAGGTGCAGAGTCCTCCGTGAGTGTTCGGGGCCTTAGTTTCCACCTGCACAAAAATTCTAGGCAGAGCTGAGGTTGCGTGTAACGACGTCCAAAGATGTGATACCCTGCTTAGAGAGTTTGTCTTTTCAGTAATAGTTTTTGGCGAGCTCCCTGTGTTCTGCAGTTTTGCAGACACTGAGGCAGTCTGTCTTGGATCAATATTGTAATATGGCAAAATAAAGGTTTGCTTGTAGTGTGAATTCAGGCATGTACATTGGCATGTGTATCTAAATAAGCCAAGGCCCAGTTACTCCCCAGAGAATTATGTTTTGATTAATCTTTCTAAAATGGGCAATATTTTATTTTGTAAGTGAAGCTGTTCACTTTCTCATTTTCTGTCCCTGCAGCTTACCATCATAGGAACAAAATCATAACGGGAATGTTTTTTATCCAAGTTTTGTCACTTTGATAACTTAATCTTTCTTTTTATTCTCTTGGGTTTCTGAAATCTGAAGACAAATTCTTCTAATTTATAAGGAAGGGAAAAGTGTTAGGCTGTTACAGGTGATGTGCTATAGATGCTGTTACCAGAGGTACTTTGTCTGTCTTTTAAACAATATGCAAGTCATAATAAATGATCCAAGTTCAGTTAAGCTTTGGCATATTGTTTGCATCACCAGAAATAGAAATCCTTAAATGCCAGACTTAATCCTTCCTAAAACATTCCTAGCTAGAATTTACATTTCAGCAGTGCTGTGTTTCTGTCGTGTCCCCGCTGCGGTCTTACCTGCACAGGCACGCCACAAGGCAGTTCCCCTTTCTCGCTGCTGTGGGTCGCCACCGTGGGGTTGCTGGAGCTGATGAGCACAGGAGAGCTGATCTCCAGGGCCTGCCGCTCGGCGGGGGAATGGACCATCCTGTTGAGCGTGTTTAAGGCAGTTGTGATTGAGAATTGTCTCAGGCTCTTCCTTCTCGAGTCGGATGCCTTGTGGAAAGCTGGTGAATCTGCGCCTTTTGACTTGGTGGCTGGTATTCGTGAGGGTGACGCACATTTAAACTGAGGAGGCTGGTGGCTTTTGCTTGTCTGCAGGAGTTTTCTTGCAGTAGTGTTTGGCTGCAACAAAAAAAGAAAAAAAAACAATGATGGTATTTCAGAACTTACACTTCTCACTGATTCAGCCCAGTGATTGCTCTTTTCTTTTCCCAATGTTTTTCTGTCTAGAAGCACAGTTGTGTTCAGATTTGAGATGACATCATAGATGATCTTTAAAAATTTGTGGCCTTTTTTAATGTTACTCCTATGTTTTCTATGACAAATCCCAAATGCAAAGCTAATATTTTTACTGATACAAAGCTGACAGCCAAGTTAAAATGGGTTTGAAAAATTAGTTGCCCAGCCAATGTTACTGAGACTTGAATGGCTTCTCCCTGTGCCTGCCCCCCACCTCCATCCTTGTGCTCTACAGAAAACTTTGTTTTTTATGAAAATCTTTGACTTGCAGAGGCATAAGAGGAGATGGTTGACCCTCTATCAGCCAGAGCGTTATAAGAAACTTAACTCTAAATTAGAAGGGATATCTGGGCACATCTTCCTCTTACATTTTGTGCTAGCAAACTTGGGTGTGTATCACAACAGGATATTAAACTTCTGCAGTTATCTTTTAGGCCTTAATTTAGAGAAGTCCTCCCTGATAGTGGATAGTTCAGGAGCAGACTTAGATCCATACAATTAGATCTGTCTAGGCCAAAACATTCATAACTTGATCCTGTTTTCATTGAAAAAAACCCAGCCTTTTAACCATTGTTTTTAATGAGAGGAGTCAGGCCCTGAATTTGCATAGAGGCAACATTTAAACAGTATTTCTTGGAAACTGCTGATCACTACAGTATTAATAGCAAAGGGCATGTGGTGACAATGTTTTTTTTTACCGCGATGACTGCCAAAGGAATTAATCATGATTTACTGCTGACATTAACAAATTGCAAAACTTTAAGATTCTCGCCCACTCATGTGAAGCAATATGCCTGGCTCCTGGGCTCAACAAGAATTACTCTTACACGGAATAGGTAGTTGTCTCAAGCATTTTCATTTTAAACTATGGATTGTTTTCATGTTTCCCTCCTCCTCACTTCTTAAATCAAGGTTTAAAAACCATAGTGTGCACATGTGTACACATATAAAGTAGTAATCCAATAGAAGTCTTATATCTGCCAGACTTGACCTACCTTTGCCTTCTTCAGTTCCTGGTGACTATATATGGTCCTAGTTAACTTATTTTTTGTTAATGTCAGATTCAAGTAAGTAATTACTGAATTTAAATGATTTCATTAAATGAAAAGACATTTTACAAAATATATTAGAACTTCAAATAAGATGTTTTACTAGTGTCCTTTTATAAAATAGTCATGAAGACATGCTTGCAGTAATTATGATGATTAAAATGAATTTTTTTCTAGGAATTCTTGTTGGTGCCATTTACACCCTGCATCTCAAGCTTAACTGTAGGAATACAATTAATGTCTAGACCAGCATTAACAACAACAACAGAAATAGTTAGGGCAGGTGGTTTAAAGGGTTGTGAAGACGGCCACGACCATGACGCCGCCTCTGACGCGCTGGTTTGGCTTGGGCAGAGAGAGGCTGCCTGTGTCTTGAGGCCCTTGTGATCCAGAGCCAGTTGGTTGGACCGACGATATGTATCCTCAGCGAAGCATAGTTATTATACATAATTATAGCAGAACCAATTATAAATACTATTTTGATACTCTGCCAGAAATTGTCTGGATGTTTTGAACCCCAGTTCTGTCCATATTCACTGGTCCCTGTTTCAGGGAGAGGGAAAGCTGTGCTTGCTTTCTCCATCAGAGACAGCCAGGGAGGTGCGAGGGGCCCCGCGCAGCGCGGCCCTCACCGGCCGGCCCAGACCCAGTGCTCAGTGTTGCGACGGATCGAACCCGGCTGAGAACAGGCTGTACCTACCTCCACAAACAAGATGGGGAAGATCCCTACTTTGTCGCCTAACTTGCCCTCTGCCCAGTTTTCATCAACTCTGCTGATGACGGTGATGATATCACCCTGAAAGGCAGGAGCATATTGTTACCGACCGTCTCTTGTGGGAGAGGTGGATAGTAGGTGTGAAGAAGGATTCACCCTGTAATTTCACAAAGCAGCCTTGTTAAATAGCCTCAGTGGTGTGTCCCCTATAAAGTCCTCTGTTCAGCAAAGCTTTCGGTATGTATTTATTCTGAAACACAGGCTTGTATGTCCTTATTCAGCACAATGCTTAAACATGTTTTTAATTTAAAGGTGCAGGCCTGGCTGCATCAGGAGCGTGCACAAGAATCTAATGCAAACTGCACAAAAAGCACACAAGCTTTTAATTTGTTTGGAGGCTTTCATTATGTGGAGATTCTACAATCACCATGCAACAAACTAATAATGAAAATGGCATTTTTGCTGTATACCAATGAAAAAAGCTGTGCAAGTATCTAGGTAAGTGGTGTCATGCTGCCAAGAAACTCGGATCACTTTTTGGAGTTGAAAAAAAAACGGTATTATTGATATGGAAATAGCCGAGGCAAAAAAAGCTAGTTTGTATTGACAGGCAGATAAATTTCTTTGGAAAGACTTGCACTCTGAGCAACTCAGCAATAATTAAATCTTATTAAATTTTAATGTTAATTTCAACTTTTTAAGGATATGTCAGGGATGTATGTATTGGAGAGACTAAATATTTTTACAGGAACAAATTGTTTTTCTGTCTTTCGAACTAACACAAAGTTTGGGGCTAAAATTTATTGGCTCCAAGTGGCTCAGGAGGTTGGTTTCTGCTGGCCAAAATGTCTGTGTTCACACAGGCTCCATTTGAATCGATAGAAGTTTTTTATTAATCTTGCAGTGAGGTAAACGGCTCTGGAGGTTCAGCTAGGCAAATCAAGGCTATGTGCTATCTGCTTCCTGAGTGATAAGAGATTGCTCCTCGACAGTGCACTGGAATCACCACATAAATTTCCAGGCAGGTTTGTTGCCAAGTTACTGTCAACTTATCCCAGAGGCAGAGGACAAAGGTATGTGAAGATGGGGCAAACAGGAGGGTATTAAACACAAAGAGGTCTCTTGTCCAGGTGTGAGAGGTGATGAGGCAGAGGAGCTCCCTGTAGAGCCAGGTGCAGCTTGCAAACAAGCAGCAAGAGCTGAGGATTTGAAGGTGGATTTGTGTAGGGGGCACAAGGTTGGGTGTTTGGGTTTTTTTTTGTGTTTTTCTGTAGCCAGTTCAGAAGCCAGCCCTTATTTTTGAACAACTAGATCAAGTTGCCTCAAGAAGCAATATTGGTTGTGACATTTTCTTGAGCTTATTTCAGAAGGAAGTTACCAAAATAACTGCCCCAATCTTTCAACACTTCATACAGCAGCTGATCAATGTTGCAAAGCATGGATAGAGGAGGATGTTCTTGCCTCTTTGAAGAAGCATCTGTTTCAGATGTGTGCTGGCACCATGTGTGAACTTTGCTGTGGGAGTGGAGATGAGCACAGCCTCTTAAGACAAATAAATGGAATGAGTAAGCAGTGAAACAAAGACAAACAAAGTGGAAAAGAAAAAACAAATCTAAACAGCAGAAAACTGAGGAAGCTGCCTATTGTTAATAAGTAAATTGCAATGACGAAGGAAGGATTGCTGCCTTTTTTTCTGCACCAGTAAAGAGAAATCTCACACTATATAGTGCTGCTGATGGTGCGATGCTGCTGAGAACTATTTTTTCTCCTTTGGTTCCTCGCCTTCTTAGTCAGAAACCACAGCTGGCCATTGGCTATTTGATTTTTCTTGTCCACTGACCACCCCACATTCAACTCTGACTCCTTAAAGATACCTGCACCACAGCCTCCCTCTCATGCCTCTCTCCATCAGTGAGAGCCAGAAGAACATCAGAGCTGTGCTGCCAGCTGGAAAGAAGAAGAGGTGACTTTTCTGTTGGGAGACTGATGCCCGTAGGCACCGATTTCTCTGTTTTACTCTCTGATGCCTCACCTCATTTTGACACTGTGGGGAGAGCAGACTTTGGGAGGTGCAGTTACTCAGAGAAACAGGTAAACGTAACAGAAAACATATGCGCAAGCTCTGTAACCTTAGGGGAATAAAAAGATACAGGAAACGTTTGAGTATTACTCTGAATGTATATTTCTAATAGACTTCCTGAATATGTTCAAGGTGTGTAAACAATACATCCCTTGTCTCAGAAGCAATTTTCTTTAATATGTCATTAAGCATCTTTTAAAGATACTACCAGAGTGTTTTGGTACTGAAAACAGACTGCAGCTATCATCCATTCCTGAGTGATTAGAGGAGCCTTGTAGAGGAGCTGAAACAAGGGACTCAAATTGCTATTCACGGATTGCATTTGCATCCCTCTCAGGATGCTCCTCATTCTTTAAGTATCAGCGCGTGTCCTTGTGGAAGTTACGTGTGAGATTTTTCAGCCACTGACGTGAGTGGCTGATATACTAGTGAGGCTTGGCAACCTTACTGATTTTTGTACAGAGCTTTAGGATTTTGAAAAGAAGGATGCTATGGAGTCATAAAGGTATATGATATGGCACAATCTAGAGCAGAAAAACAGCCTAACCCATGCTATCCAGCTGCTGGCTGCGGAAAGGGTGGCGTTACCTTATGAAATGTCAGGCAGTCTTTGTTTTCATTTTTGTCTCTGCTCCTTAGGTCGAAGTTGTAAAGTGCTCTACAGAGGGGTGGTGGCAGTGGCAGGTGCTTGATGACTTGTACGGAGCTGGCTGGAAAAACCCCACTGATACCGTTGATCTCGCCCAAATACCAGTTTTCATCCAGCTGTCGGAGCAACATGATGATGTCTCCTTTGTTGAATCTCAGTTCCCCAGGATTGTGCCCACGATAGCTGTACAAGGCCTTGGCTCGTGGAACCTGTGGGATGGATAAGAAGGAACCTTTAGAGTTCATTTGTGACAGTGATCTTTAATTAGGCAGAATGTCCCAAAACATTAGTAATTACTGGAAAAAAAAGTTAAGAGGTCTAATGCTTAAGCAAGCTTTGACTGTGATTAACTACCCACATCCTTTCTTCTCATCTTTTCTACAGAAGACAAGCTCCCAAGCCCTTATTCCAAATTTGTATCAGGATGAAAAGCAGGCTCAGCTTGTTTAAGAACATTAAGAAACAATTAATTCCTTAAGCTAGTCTTCCCATGGGATCTTATTGTCTGATGTAAGTTCTCCTATATTCAAATGTCCATTTTAATAAGCTAGGATATTTCTACTTTAGAATGATTTGTGGTCACACCAGTGGTCCAGCCAACCCACTTGCTGTCACTTGAAGTGGCCAGCAATGCATGTTTCAGAAAAAGCCAGAAGAACAAGGTAAGTGCAGGCTACTACTTTCCCAGGGTAAGCGCCATGTTAACGCTATGACCATGACTTTATTTTTGCCTTTAATCTAGATTACAGGAAGAGCGACTTTCTTAGTTTCGTTGTTGCAGTACGGTATGATCCCTAGAGGTACAATTTGAGAGCAGGGTAGCACATATTTTTCCTAGGATATGAGTGCAGGTACGCTGATGTTTGGCACTCATTAGGGAGCTGTTCTGGATATATGTGCACTGGGGCTCTGCACACAGGAAATCATGAAGATTGAAAGACTTTTATCTTTATGTGCTTGTCCTAAAGAGCAATGGAAGTATCTTGAGTGAGCGAGTAGATTTTCTGGATGAGAGTGTGTTCCACAAAACTCCATCCTAAAACAAATAAGCAATTGGTTTGTTGTCATTTTACAACACCATGCTTTTATGTGAAGTGCAAACCATTGGGAAAAGATGCTCAGCAGAGATGAGAGTTACATTCTGTCCTTGTCCTTCTGATGGAAATGGCTATCACTGTGTGTGCTTGAATGCTGTCGGGATGTGTGTTTTCCTCCCCAGGAATGACTGCCAGCCGACCACTGTTCAGATTGCCTGCGATCCCTGCAGGAGTCAGAAGTAACAATCAGGAGAACAAATAGCTTTGTGCTTACTTATAGGGCACCGACCATTTAATGATGCTATTTTAGCATGCTTGTATATAATATAAGAATTTCTGTCATGCATCAGGCTGCTCCAATGTGCAAGGGTGGCGAAGGCACCAGGCAGTTCTGCAGCCATGTGCCTTTTGGGGAAATCTCTCATCTCTTGAGGCAAATAGCAGTTGTTTTTGGCATGAAGTAAGGCGATGAACACCCATTCTAAACTATTTTGTGAGCTTGTATAGCTGCAGATAGTGCTTGTTTCTGAAACATGCACGATTTTCTGTTTCAGTACTATCTTTGTTGTGGGTTGGTTTTCCTTGCTCAAAAGGGATTAGCTGCTCTGCCGCTTGTGGCTGCGGTTGATGTGAAATGGCGAGCGGATCCATTTAGCAGCTCCGTCCCTTTCCCCAAGTACCGTGGTGCCTCCAGAGGCTTCCATGGGCCCGGAGGGGAAGGTCTCGCGTGGGGCTGGATGAAGAGGAACCAAATGCTTCCTACACAGGATCCTGCCGAGCACGCAGCACTGCTCTCAACGTGACTGCAGGAGCTGGGGCTGGTCTGGGCCCCGGCTCGGCTCCCTGCCTGTGAAATGGCACGGCACCGATGCCGGCTGCGTTCTGCCTGTAGAAGATGGGGAATTGGTTCACAAGCTGCCTTTCTGCAGCGAGATGCAGCTTTGAATGCCCCGACCTGCAGCCGCCTAGAACGTTCCCGAGCGCGCTGACGTGCGGGGCGCCTCGCGCCGCTTCCCCGCCGCCTCAGGCTGCGCCGACATGGCTGCCCCCACCTGAGGGCTGCGGCCCCTTCTTCCTGCGCGGGCCTTTCGAGGGAGAGCCTTCCTCAGCAGCCATGCCGCCCGCCTGGGGCCGGGCTCGCCCCGAGGCTGCTGCGTGCGTGGAGAGGAACTACGCGGCGGGGTGAGGCGCCCGCCAGGACGCGGCGCCCAACAAACCCACCGTGCTCAGAGGCGCGCGGCCGCCCCGCTCTGTGTG
>JAVCKT010018390.1:0-30118 GCA_032273925.1 Rhynchotus rufescens | reverse complement strand
GGGAAGGCTCTTCCAGCGCTTCCACAGCCATCCGCGGCCGGGAAGAGGAGCCAAAGGCTGGAAACTGAGTGCAGCGCTGGCTTCCAAGCGTTTGAAATGGGAAATGATTAATTTAATGCTCAATCCTAATTAAGCTGCCCTGCCTGTTAACTTGCGCGGATAGCAAAAACATGCACTGGCTTAATGGCATTGAAGGTGCAGCTCCGGCACAAAGGAAAATCACGGGAAAGGAAGAGCACATGGGGATGAAGTGGGAATGGCTGTGGCGCAAAAGACAGCAGAGTATAAAAGACACCGAGAACGAGTTATGGAAATGCATTAAAAACAGGAGGAACTCTGAAGTGAAATGCATATCTACTGCTACCTGGGGAAAGGTGAGCAGCCAGCAAGATGCTGAAGAGCCTGGAATATTTTTTATTCCCTTTGATTGGAGAGAAAAAAAAAAACAACAAAAAAAAACATGCTTCTTGAGCTGGTTTAAGGATATGGGAGCGCAGGGCAGCACACGTGGAGGGAGATGCGCAGGACCCCGAGCTGCCAGCCGAGCGCTTGCACCTGCACATGGAGGGCTCCCGAGCCCGCGTCTGCCTCCTATATCCCTGCAAAGTGTCCTGGTGGGCTCCCGAGCCTCCTTTATCCTTGCAAAGTGTCCTGGCCGGCTCCTGAGCCTCCTTTATCCCTGCAAAGTGGCCTCATTTGGGGCCTGGAAAAAAAGAATCACCGCATAAACTTGCACAATGGCACTAGTGCTACTCAGAGACTACCAGCCGAATTTCAATTCCAGCCTTGGCTTGCAGCAATTTTTTTAAATTTGGTAAGTTCTTCTTTGAAATTCAGCTTTGAGGGTAATGCACAATATTTGGGTAACATATTATTTGCCTGTAGGTGCATAACCTCAGGCTGGCACCTGCTCTGATCTGTTCTAAGAGTGTGTTATATCTAAGCAAGATGAAGCTCCGTTGTCTCATATGCAACTTGAAGGGCAGAGCAGGATATTCAGACTCTGTGCCCCTCCAGGCGATGCCCGCAGCGTGAAGACGAGAGGCTGCGAGTGCCGGGCCGTGAGAGGGCTGCTCAGGTGGGTGCTGTGCCTGGCGGGACGGCGCAGCAGCCCCCAGGCCGGGGGTGTCTGTGCTGGCATGTGCAGCCCCCTCGGCAGGCGCTGGTTTGTCTGGGGGGGGACGGATGGGGGCTGAGCTGCGCCGGAGGGGAGGCCCTCGCTGCTGGCGCGGGCTGCGGCTCCGGGCTCGGCCGCCCTCGGCACCGCTCCGTGGAGCAGCACAGCCCGCAGCTCTCGGCGTGCGCAGCACGGAACGGACCTGGAGATGCTTGTGGTTCTGCACTGAGACGAGGCGGGAGAAACAGGCCTGGTCAGCTGGGGCATTCCCGGCTTCCCGAGGGCGGCCGTGCGGAAAGGCGCCGTGGGGCTGATGGAGTTGCTGATGTGCTTGTGGCTGCCTCCAGAAGGCTTTTCTTATGCTGGCTGCCGTTTCTCATGCGCTGAGAAACCTCCGGGCCTGCTTCTGGGTGCAGGCTTTCCCAGGCTCTGCCCACAAGCAGGAATGTGGCGCAGCTGATGCAGCGGCTTCCCGCAGTTCTGAGCAGGAGATTAAGGATGAGGAGCAACCTCTCCACCTCTCCTTTAGGCTTTTCCTTTACTTTTGTGTCATTTCTGCTTCTTTCTTCCTGCAGAAATCTTACTGCTTCTTCCTTTCCCAGTTTCTCTAAAAGATTTTCCCTTTCAGGGTTATTTTTTTTGGAACTATCAATGACTAACTCTTTACAAATGTATCTCTCTGTGCTTCCCAGTCCTATACTCTATCCGAAGTGCAGTTTAGGAAGTTTCTTCTCATCCTGTCCCCCTGAAATCCTCCGAGCAGTTTTCTCCCTCCTTCCAGATTAGGCTGAGTCTATTCACCACGAGAGGTCTTTGCAGTCTCAGTTGAACATCAATCTCTGCCATTTCTTCCTACACCACCTCTCGTGCCCCCTCATCTGCAGCCACCCCTCAGTTCTCAGAGCTTCCTTCCTCTCCTCCCACTCGCTTCTTGCCTCTCCTTCACACAGGTTTTCTCCTGCGCCTGGCAGAGCTTCTAATTCTGTTGCTCAGCAGCCCCACACACCACATTTTGTCTTCTGCAGTTCTGTTAGCATTTCTACCTTCCCCTCCAGCCCTACAACTCCTCCATGAGCCAGCAAATTGAGCCTGGGCATGGGAGACACAGACCTAACCTTGACTGTGACTTTGTGTAGCAAGAGCCCGCTATTGTCTGCTCTAGCCCACTCTTGTCTGCTCTGACAGTGAGCCAGAAAAAAAAAAACAAAAACAAAACAAAAAAACCCATTGATTTCTCTACTTGATTTAGGACATAACGCTAGCTTTATCTCCCCACACGGAGCCACCTGCTAAGTGTTCCCTGCGCAAGGTGCTTTCCTCCTTCAGAGGACTTCTACAAGGTTTGTTTCCAACTGAAGTGTTCAGAAACATGCACGTCAGGATCACAGTATTTTCAGCGTGTTCAGAAAACATCTAAAAGACAAAGGGAAGTAACTAAATCAACCTGCACTAAACAGCCTCTGCCGAAGCCGGGGGAAGCCGGGGGAAGCCCTCTACAGACATCTCCCGTCTTACCAGTCTTTGCGGTGCTGAAATGCAGCGGAGCTCTAAAACCTGATTCCTGGCTCAGGCTTTCACTGGTTTCTGTCCACGCTTAGACTTGCACTAGATTCTCTACGAGAAATCTGTTTAGCCTTATTTAAAGTAGGTTAATTGCACTGGCAGAGACCAGAGTGCTAATTAAACTCAGCGATAACGAGCAGGTGTGTGTGTGTAGGTAGCATGGGGCTGTGTGTTTCCAGCCTGTTCCTGGGCTTGAAATATGCCCACGTTCCTCAGTCAGACGTGGTGTCCTTGTATTTAATGTTATGATGGATTTTTCTCCTGTTAATGTGTCCCATTACTTTTTATTAATCCAAGGCAGTGTTTTATTCTCATGAATTGGTGGTGGCAGCAAGATGTTCAGCCCAAATATTGCCCAAATATTGACTTGAGATCTCTTGTTAAATTCAGTGGGAAAAAAATCTACAAAAAGATCCATGTAAAGCTTAGTTTAGAATTGTAATCATGTACAGAATAAACCTCTGGCTTATGTAAGAATGAAAAAATAATAGGCACAGCAGATGGAAAAGATTTTTCTTCTGTGACGCCATGCAGTACTGCACTTATAGTAGCACTGCTTTAGGAGGCATGTCTTTCACGTGTGAAAGCTTAAAAAATAGTGGAAGTTGAGTGGAAAAGGGAAATAATTTAGTGCATTAAAGCATTCAGAGTTATTTTTCATGGTATCAAGCAGAAATAGATCAATGCCATGTTTTGCAAATATTGCAAGATATTTGGGACTTGTCCAGCTAGATTTCATAAACCCCAACTGGTGTGTGTTTCAGGGCTGAGGAAACACAATTTTTCTAGCTAGTGGAAATGTGTGCCTTTGAATACCGTAGAGAGAAGTACCCTCTCCCCAAAAAGCCTTTTTCTGTCTCCATGGTTTGTGGTTAGTCATAACTCTTTCAGCTGCCTGCTTCTTATTCCAATTCAGTTTTCTACTGTTTATGTCCAATTCTTTTTCTTCTGTCATGCCCGAGTGAAGGATGAATCATTCGTTAGCCGATGGAGCCAATTGGGAGGTATTGCAAGCGCTTTGAAAGGCTGGGAAACAACCTTGCCCTCCTGTGCTGTGCACAAGGACAGTTGTGGGGGCTGGCAAATGCCCAGTAGGGTATGTGCAGAACAGGTAGGAGGCCAGAAAATGCAGCAAGTAAACTGCAGGCTTAAGAACCCCCTGTCACGTTGCTGCAACATAGTGCACAATCTCTGTGCAGGGTATTTTGCTTTCCTTGGCCACTGCACCAATAGAGGTGACGGCAGCAGATGCAGCTCTTGTGCTTTCCCCATAGTGCTTTTGTGACTGATACAGGAAAAAAAGTTTATTATTATTATTATTACTACTACTACTACTACTACTATTATTCCCAGCATTTGGCATCCATAGTGCTAGGGCAATTATCCAACACATCTGAGTTTCCCTTCATACAAAACAAAGCAGCGAATTAAAAATCTGTGTGTGTGTGTGTGTGTGTGTGTGTGTGTGTAAGGAAGCAATTGAAGCCATCTCTTCATAGCTGGGGGAAATGCACACTATAATTACCTTAAATGAACTAGTTGTAACTGCCTTGTTAGTGACACTGGATTATTAAAAGGTCACACGGTCACAGCACTGGTACAAGGGGGATGACCAGAGAGACGCACCAAATTTGCCAGGAAAGGAAGGAGAGTGGTCCAGAAGAGCAAAGAAGTGAAGGGATTTCTGACTAACGCTGTGAGTGTTCGGAAACCTCGGCCAGGGCGATCCCATTAAAACCCCTGTGACGAGTGGTGTGACTGGCTGGTGACGCTGTCCCTTTTCGTGACCAGACCGATGGAGATGAGCGTGAGAAGCAGGCTGCAAAACTCTGCAGCCAGGAGCCAATTGCTCTTTCATCCCATTTCCAAGCAGAGCTCACCGCAAATAAATTCAGTGAGACCAAGCTAAGGATGTCACAGTGGATTCCTCCCGTCTTCCAAACAGTCTGACTCCAGTTATGTCAATAATGCAGGTGAGCATACGGAACAAATGACAAATTATTTCTTCGAACAGCCTGCTGCTCGTTTTCAGGTGTGCTCTCTTCTCTGGCCATTTCTGTGGGCCTAGGCCAATGCTAGAAGAGAACCGGGGGTGTTGTAGAAAGCTAGTGCTGCCCTTGTGAAGGTCATTTCTTCACCGACTGTTGCTGCAGGTCATTTCTTCCTCTGCTGTAAACTCTCATTCCAGCCCTAACAGTGTGAAAGGAGCTTTGGTGAGCTAAAAATCAGGCCATGGGGCTGTGTTTTGCAAGTGGCAGGCAAAAAACTGTGCATATACTTTGCTGATCCTGAATTGCTTTCTTCCAAAGGGGAAGAAAATATATTTCAGTAGGAATGAGCCTTAGGAATACTGTTTTTTTGTTTTTGTTTGTTGTTTTTGTATTCTTGCTTCAGCAGCAATGAATGTACCTTGGTTTGACAGCAACACTTCGAGTCACCGTGCACACAACCCTCACCGGGCTCACTGCTGATGTGAACGGTGGAGACGGCTCCGCGGGGCGGAAGGGGCTCGCGGCAGGTTTGATGGGGGCTCTCAGCGAGCCTGGGCTGGCACCTGAGCCATTTTTCTTGCTCTGATTTTAGCAGTGCTGCAGAGGAAATGCCCCGGCCTTGCCCTTCCCTAGAGTACAGAGAGACATTGGAGCCTGCGGTCCTCCCAGACTGACAGTGTCCTTGCACTAAATAATAAGGGCCTGATTCTGATCTCAGTTTCATGGGTGTAGCTTCACTTGCAGGAAAGCAATTATTCCCAAGGGTCTTGTGCATAAGCAAACCGATTCGTGTGCTAAGTGTTCGTGGAGCACTGACTTTGGAAGGACAGAAATTTTAGCAGTGCTGCTTGGAGAATTGTCCCACACAGAGTGCTTGGGAATCAGGCTTCAGTCACAGGCTGGGAATAGAACAACAACAGCTGGCCAGCAATAGGACTGGAAGATTGCGGATGAGCTGTGAAAAGCAAGGCCAGGCCCTGGTGTGTCACCCAAGATGTTTGGCAGGATGCTGAGAAGCAGAGATGCTGCTGCAGAGTGGAGATGTGGTCACTCTTTGCATGGTCCTGAGCCAAAAGGGAAGGTGACACAGGCCCAAGCTGTGCTTGCAACACCGTGTTCTGCTCCAGTGCTGCATTGTTTGTGCCAAGGAGTTAATATCATGTTGTGCAGAGACGGTGATATTGCTGTAGATGCATGATTTCTGTAACACACAACAGCCTCCTTGAGAAGAACAATTTATTTCTGGAAGGGTGCTAATCATTGCCAGGAGGAAAAGAAATCCAACCCTGGATGTCTTCCAGTTTGATTTCTCTCCCACTAGATACTCTGAGTTAAATTTGCAAGTGTTTTTTGATTGTTTATTTTGGAGCCATTTGGAGCTTTTCTGGCATCAGTTAGAGGTGACCAAGATCCAGCTACAGGGAGCACTCAGCCTCGGGGCTGTTCAGAGTCCCCTTTAGGAGAGACGTGTGGAGTGAGAGCCTGCTCCCTGCACTGTACCGGCCGTGCCTGCGAAGCAGAGGTCCCACTAGGCTTTAAATGTGAAACTCTGCTGTGTCTGCAAGACCCCTAAAGCCCGCGAAGAATAGAGAAAAAGCAGAGACATCAAAGGATGACAGAAGCTCTTTCTACTTAATGCTTCTGTTTGCACTGAAGACTTCCCCCATGCTGTAAAGGTGGTAGGTGAAAGCACCTTTCACCACCCAGCACCCACGGCTGCCTGTGCAAGTGCAGAACATGTTCACTCCCCACTGCAGGGGTCTGGAGCAGCAGGGAGCAGAGCTGGCCCTGTGGAGCCACTGCTGTGACCTGCGAGGACGGGCCACAGAGCAGGGCTTTTTGCTGAGGACGAGGACGGGCCGCAGAGCAGGGTGTTTGGAGGATGGGCCGCAGAGCAGGGCTGGCAGAGTTTAAATGGCTTGCACAAAGGCAAACAGTCCAGAGCAGATCTGAGAGCAATACCCAGGCCGTATTCACGAGGAATAGTGATTTAATTACTGTAAATGAAGAACTAGTTATTGTTTACATAGTGACTTGCAAGGAAAATGTCTTTTTGGCAAGGAAAGGTAATCTGTGACACTGCCCTTCACTTGAATTGCTAACTGCAGCATCTCTCAATGTCCTCCTAAAGACTGACCGCATTTGAGAAGGGACAAATGAGCCCTCCACGTGCTTCCTTCATGTGTTCAGGTAGCACAGCACAGTTTTTTTAGGGCTTTTAGGATCTAGTTGTATTGAAAGAGCTATTTGAATGTAAATTAATTGCCATTACAATTCTGTTTTTCTGCTTTTCAGCAGAGGAGATAACTTCAGCCTTGTCACGTAGAACAAAACCATCAAAAGTGAATTTGTCATTTCCACCTTTTCTTATATTTGCATTGTGAGGATTCAGGCACTATGTGGTTTCCACGTCCTCTGTCTCGCAAGGAGGCCGCTGGCAGCTTCTGAGCCACCCGGGGCGCAGCGGGAGGCCGAGGCAGGGCGGGCGGACGTGCCCTCCTGGAGCTCCGCGACTGCCCATGGCCAGAGCTGCCCCTGGCCGGAGCCCGCGAGCCCCGTGAGAGCCGCCCGCCCCAGCAAACTGCACACACGCATCGCATGGACTTAGCGGCCTGTGGAAACAGTGTCCTCAGCCACAGCTGCGAGCGGGTGCAATTCACAGACGGAAGAGGTGAAAAGCAACCAAAGGATTATGGAAAAGCCAGCGCTAGAGCCTGTCCCTGAGGCTTTGGGGGCTCATTCTCGGTTGCTCCACTTGTGCACCTCCACATTGTTATGATGTGACATCAGTGGCAAATGGGAGCACTTATATAATTTTCTAATATGCTTTTATATGCAACCACATCAAACTCACGTCACTTCTGACCTTTGCTGTTGTCATTCTGGCTCTGTACCGTGGAGGTGAAGCAGAAAATGGGAAAACAGTGGAGAAAACGCAGAGCAGCTTCTACCATGAAGGTGAGAGGGGTGGGTGACCCAGTGCGCAGCATTGGCCACTGCTCCCGTGCAAAGCGTGCACTGCCCCTGGCCTTGCCTTTGCCCCCTCATGCACCCAGCATTGCTAGACCAAGCCCAGCGGCCACGGCCCAACAAGTCTCTCACCTTGAGACTGTCGGGGAAAGGACTGTGTGTGCTGAGGAGCCGCCGCAGCCCGCTGCCTGTTGGTGGTGTCTGCAGCAGCCACGTCTCAGCGGCACTGTCTGCATGAAACTCTTTACGCCTCTTCCATTCATGCTTATTGCTATCAGATTTGTTTGTCTCTGCTGCTGTCAGCAATCTGGGATAGTGGTTAAATTGTGTGTCATGGTTTTAAGCCGCATGGAAAACAAAATGCGTCAGCCCTCAGCATGCCTGGTCATGATGCTTTGTGCCTCAGAATCACAGTTCTTGGCAATGGCTGCTCGAAATACAAGTGGGAAATCTGTATTTCTTTTCCTAGATGTGAGCCTCAGTCTCTGTTCCTGCTACTGATTTCACTAGTCTCCTTTTGCTAGAAAAAGGCAATTCCACCAACTTCTCTGCGTGCATGAGGCCACCAAAGGGCAGGAGCAGCCGCGCTCCCTTCTCCAAGGGCGCCTGCAGCGCTCGGAGCGGGACACAATGGACTCTCCCGCCGGCCCCGCACCCTCCCGCCTCGCACGAGGCCCTGTCCTGGGCCCCGTTCCCAGCACTGCTACAAGCTTGACAGAGCCTTGCACCTTCTGCTTTCCTTTCAAGCAGAGATTTTGTTTCCACATAGTTTCAGAGAAGTGCCTAATGGTGGTACAGCTTTCCATTCCTCTGCAGCCTCTCCTTACCAGGCACCTTGGTTGGTAAATTAATGTTCACCACGAACTGGGTGCCCTGCATCCCTGGGCCTTGCGCCGACATTAGCTGCAGGTTAAGGAGCAACTTGTCTGCAGGGTCTCGTGGGTGTTGACTCCTGCTCAGACCTGGGGTCAGAGGAGGAACCTGGCTTCTCCTTTGCCCGTTTCCATTCCCGAGGTGAGACAGATCCTAGGACTGGGGTATGCAGTTTAACTACCTGAAAATAATGGCAGCCCCAGCTGCAGCAGTCAGGAGCAAGGACTCGGTGTTGCTTGTGCAAAGAACACGGAAGCGAAGGGCAGGAGCAGACCTGGACTCGGAGCCATGGGTCCCCGTTGCTCTGGCCGATGAAACCGGCTCCTCGCACGACCCTTCTGCTGTCGCCTCCCTCCAGGGACCCCAGTTAGCGGCTCATCCCGGGCGGCTGCAGCTCGGCAGCCCTCGAGCCGCCGGGGCCGAGTGCGGAGCGCGGGACGAGGAGTCGCAGGCCTCGCGCCTGGCACTAGGGAAGCGTGTGGCACTGCCCAGCCCTGCACTTCTATTCCTCACTTGCCATCTGAGCCTGACTCATTGCCTTGGTAACAAATTAAAACACTTTTATGTGTTTGCAGTTCAGTACCTAATTTTGTAAAACCAGGGAAACTGGCTCCCGCTATTCACAGCGGAGGTCATCCTGTTTTTCCTGGCATGCAGTATCACCTTGGAGCAGCCCTTTCCCATGCGTATTCCTGGTTTGCGCAGGCAGGAATCCTGCTGCCCTGTCATGCAGAGGCACGGAGAGGAGTTCACGACGGAGCCCACGGACAGCACTAAACAGGGAATGGCCGTTAGGAGCAGCGGCCAGCACCATGTGCTGCTAGGGAGAGCTGAGAGCGGCGCCGTGACGGGAGGATAAAGAGTCCTGGGCTGGCGTGGTGCTGCTGGCGAGGACAGCGGGCCATGTCGGTGCCTCCCTCACGGCCACGAGCTGGGAGCCTCGTTCGGCCCGTGACAGCTCCGGGAGCGTTTGCCAGGAGCCGCAGCGTGGACGGGACCCAGCGCAGGGCCCTGCGCCCTGGCCCCGGCTGGAGCGCCCTGCGCCGCCTCCCGGCCTGGCCTGCGCGCAGGAGCGCTGCCCCCAGCACATCCCTCCCTCGTGCGAGCTGCGGTTATGGGCAGCGACTCCCAGGGCGCCTGCCCCGAGGCCCCCGACGCCGCGGGAACCACCGTCTCCTTGCGGCAGACACAATATTCTAAAGCTACGCACAGAAGGGGAAGAAGAAACAGAGTGATGAATCTATGGAAGTTGCACGCTGGCTGAGACTAGTTGTCACCCAAAGAGCTTAACTTTTTTTGGAATATGACAAATTCTGATAGGTGGGGAGAAAACCCAGGGTAGTTCCTTTCCTCTTGGGGGTCTCGGGGCCGGGAGCTCGGTGTGGCCCAGGCGGGCACGGCGGTGCAGCCGTGCGGCCCTGCAGCCCGGCTGCTCTCCCAGCGGAACGAGCCCCGGCGGGGCCGCCCGGCGCTCGGGCCCTGCGAGCCGCACGGTCCAGCTGGGGCTGCTTTGGGAAGGCTGTGGCGCAGCGAGGGGGCCCACAGCGTGTCCCTCCTGCCAGGTGCGAGCGGGCTGCGCCCTCGCAATAAGGTTTCAGAAAGATCCTGCAGCCTAAATCCACTTTCTCAAACTGGAAGAGGAGCTGGAGATGTTTCTGGAGGAGAAGAAAATACCAAGGCACAGCCGCTATTTATAGATGTCTGTGTGAAGGTGGCAACGTTGGAGTGCAGCATATTTTTATCCCAATAGAGGAGGTATCTGTCTATCTCTCACAAAATGCTGGAGGGGGTTGTTACAGCGCTCAGTTCGTGCAAAGAGAAAATAGCCTTAGTCCCGGTTTAATTCGTATATCCTGCATTCTCTGAGGGCAAACTTCCTTTCTCGGCCCTCAGCGCCCGCGTGTGTCGCAGCACAAGAGCCGTCGTCCCCGGTGCCGCCCCGTGGCCTGGCGGGGTCCTTGCCAAGGGCAGGGCGCCCTTCAGGGCGGCTGCTCCCCGGCAGCCTGGCGGGCCGGCTCTGCTCTGCTCAGCTCAGCTCCAGCTCCAGCTCCAGCAGGCCGGGCTCAGCTCCAGCTCCAACACCTCTGCGCGTCTCAGCAGTGCCAAGGTCCTGCTTAGCCTGCGCTAGGCTGAAGCCGGAGAAGAGGGATGCTTTAACACAGGACGTAACCAGGTTGTGCACATGCTGGGGGAGGCTCTTAGGAGTTCAAAGGATTCCCTGTGGATTAGTTACGCATTCACCTCCTAGCAAACCCTTTATTCTGGCATTCCAGACACTTGATTATGTGGAGATGTTGAAAACTCCAAGTCTTGAGCGCTCTGCAGAGATGTTGCAGGTGTGAGAACCTCGCCAGGCCGCTGTGGAGCGGCGCGGGGCAGAGCTCGTCTGCCTGGCCGCAGCGCTTGGCTGCACGGGGCTGCACTTGCACGGCCCTTTCTGAGACTGCTTTGTCCGTGGGCAGCTATGTATATCCTGCAATGCATACGTATGTATCCTGGACGTGCACTGCTGTGTTCACGTACACACACCAGAATGCATCTATTCTATATTAATATGTAGGAAGTACATTCAAAAGTGATTAAATGCTGCCAGATAAGAAATAATATGGGTTGGGCCGTAATTCCCGAAGTTTTTTTTAACATATATGCAAATAATTCCCATACTTTTAAAGACACTGTGAAATTCCTGACTGCTGCAGCCAATGGCTTATTTCCTAGCCCATATCTTATCTTATAGCGTGCACCATCTCCCATAAAATGCTGGAGGGGCAGGTTACAGCACCCAGTTCATGCAACCCATATCTTATACTACAGGTAATATTAATTTAGCAGCTCTGCTGGCTGCTGCTTGCTCTGTGCACTTGAAACTGTATGAACCCCTGGCTTGTGGGTGACTTCTATACTGCAGCTGGAACAAGTGGAATCCCAGGACAAAACCACCCGGCAGTTGTACCCAGACTCAGCTCCAGCCAAGCTGCGTTAGCAGGGCTAACGACGTGACTTAATTACGCAAGAAAAGCTTGAGTACTCTTAGAGAAAATGACCAGATTTAGAATTTTAAAATCAACCTAGCAAATCAGTCCCTAAACAAAACAACAAGAAACTTGTTCCAAATTCGTCATTAGTTGATCTCAAATTGCTTTGCCGAGGACTTAAGTGCCATTATGTCCTCTCCAATGTTTTAATGGATGGGGAAACTGAGGCTCAGAGAAGTGAAATATCTTTCTGCACCCCTAGCAGTTACAGCCTTGCACTTGCCGACTTAATTGCTACCAATGAAGCCCGATGTTGCCTGGAACGTGGAGCAGCCAAGACGCCTCCCCCGGAGCCACGCCGCACCTGCGACCTGGCGGGCAGAGCTGCTGCCGCGCAGAGCGGGGCGCCTTGCGCGGAGGCGCCGCACTGAGCAGGTACTCTCGTAACGCACTCAGAATGGACAGAGATCACCGGGAAATAACAGCCCGCTTTGCACACGGACAGCCCATCTCCCACCTAGAACATTTCGGCAGTATCGGTAACACGGAAGTTTCATAAGTCTTGGCACACGACAAAATTGCTTCTTATATTTATAGAAATAGTGAAAGACGTGGGCTCTCCTTACCCCTTCCATGTGGATCCTGGGAGCCGGTGCCAGCCTGTACTGGCTCAGCTGCAGCCCTCTGGGGACCCTCCGGATGGAGGCCGGCGAGGAGAGGAGGCCGGCCCTCTGCATGGAGCCAAACCTGGCGACATTCTGCCCGCAGCGGGCGCTGTCCAGCAGGCGGATGAGCAGCAGGTTGGACGGCAGCTGCTCGATGCTGCAGAGCACCAGCGTGCGGCACTCGGGGCACCGCAGCTCCTTCTGGCACTTGAGGATCCTCTGCAGGCAGGGCTTGCAGAAGGTGTGCTGGCAGGGCAGCACCTTGGCGCTGCCATCGAGCTTCTCGAAGCACACGGGGCACTCCAGCAGGTCCAGCAGCGCCAGGTCGTCCATCCTCAGCGAGGGACCCCCGTCACAGGCAGAGCCGCAGGCACCCGCATGGCCCGGCGGCTGGAGCAGGCTGGGGCGCCCCTGCACCCTCCGAGATCCCGGGCTCCGAAATCCCAGGCTCAGGCAGCCGTCCTGCACGAGGGAGAAGGGAGGAGGAGAAAAACTTGACTGCTACAGTATGCAATATATCCCACCTACATTGCCAAGCGGTGCCTCACGAGCCAATTTGCAAGTGTATACGTTGCGCTCACATCCAATTTGCAGTGAGTCACCCGTGATTCAGTGCAAGCAAGAGCTGTATTCAGGCTCATGCCAGATGCAGAGGAGACCCAGGTTCTGCTCACCGGGCAGAAAAATCCCTGCAGTGCCCGAGTGGCGCCGCAGCGCGGGCGAGCTGCGGGCCGGCACTCCTCGTCCCGCGCCGTGCTGCCACGAGCTGCCCTTTAGCTTCCCTTTAGCGCTCTCTGCTCTGCAGAGCGTAAGTGACAGCGCAGGGCGACGCCGCAGCGCAGGCGACGCTGCTCCGACAAACCACACCGAACCTGTTTACTCGCCGCTCCGCTTGGAAGCGGCGTGAGCAGCGCGCAGTCCCTCCTACACCTACCCGTCGCCGCGTTTCGACATCAGTCCTAATTAAGCTTTCTATCTGCCAGTTTTGACAGCACTTCTATAAAAAGTCATTTAAACACCAATATTATCCTTTTTTACCTGGGAGAGAGACCCGGGGAGAGCTGCAGCGACATCCTCGCCCAGTTGGGTTGCGCCGGCTCCCGGAGCGACCCGCAGATTATTCCTCCCACGGCGTGAAGTCACTCAACCTGTTTAGCTCCTTTCGGAACTGCAAGCTGATTTAAGCTGAAGCATATACAACTCCTAGAGTCAAGTCCTGACTTGCGAAGGCAGCAGCGCCTCGGCGCGCGGACGGGACTCGGTGCTGCGGCGCTTTGGCGAGCGCGCTTGTGAGACCTAATGAGAGCCTGGGCACCAGAAATGTTTCCCAGTCCAGCGTCAGAGCAAATGCTGAGCGCACGAAGCCTCCTGCAAGCAGCGCGGCGCGTTCGCCGCGGCACCCCAGGCTCTCGAAGGGTGCGCAGCGGAGCGCCCGCTTGCTGAGCGCAGGAGCAGAGCGCTGTGGAAGGGGCGAGCGGTGCCACAGCCTGGCGCTGCACGGGACCCTCGCCACCCAGCCCTGGTGCTGCGCAGGGCCCTGGCGCTGCACGGGACCCTCGCCACCCAGCCCTGGTGCTGCGCAGGGCCCTGGCGCTGCACAGGACCCTCGCCACCCAGCCCTGGTGCTGCACGGGGCACACAGCTCCTCCGCGCAGCCCCCGGCCCTGCTGTGACGGCCTGTGCCGGGCACACACAAGGCCGACCGGGGCTCCACGGGCGGCACCACCCGCACCCGTTTCTTGGAAAGGGAGAGGCCGCTTGGGAAGCTGCAGCGCTGCAGTGCTTGACGAAACCCGCACGGCCACCTAGGGCAGGAGAAGGAAGCCTGAGGGTTGTTAGTGCGAGCAGGGGCTCCACTGGGGCTCGGAGCAGCAGCTGCTGCTGCTGCTGCCGCCTGCTCTGTAGCGCAGCAGCCTCCATCCGTCCTGCTCCACAGGACTGTGCCCGCAGGAAGGGCCTCCCGGCTGCAGGACACAAGGGCAGGGGCTGGAAATGGGGCGGGAAGGGGCTAGGGATTTGTGGGATCCTTCAGTGCCACTGCTGCCGTGGCAGGTCCCGCTTTCCCGCAGAATTCCTGTCTGGCTGCTGTCTCCACTCATGCCAACGTGTTGCCTAACAGGAGCAATAAGTAATGCAGGGAAGATCCAAGATATTTTTTCCTTACAACCTCTACCGTATCTCAATTGTGTTTTTACAACACACGAGCACTGCAGACATCCCAACCGAGAGGAAACCACTCCACATCCAAATGAGGCTGCTCTATCTGCCACTTTTATGGCTAATGCCTCATCTGGTATTCGGCACATACCACATTCCTCCCTTCTCTTTCTTTAGCGGATTGTTTGCAGGAGAAACCAGAGGAGCTGGGAATGTGGGTGCTTTGAAATTTCCTCCCCAGCTGCAGAGCGTGATTTTGTTGCAAGCAAAAAGTTTCCTTTTTGAAATGGTGGCTCTTTGGCTAACTGGAAACATTGACAAACATCCCCAGGATAATGCAAAAAACAATTACTGCATCCCGTTTCATCTCAGCTTCCCATTTACCTTGGCATGTCTTTGTAGTCTGTCATATGGTGATTTGTGCTTGGCTGACTTCGTGCAAACTTTTAATGAACGCTCTTGAAAACGCCTTCATCTCGTGTGCGGGCTCTTCTAATGCAATGCCCAGCATAGGCTGCGCTGGCAGCAAAGCTTCAGGGATGCTTCTTTTTTATGTTCTCTGCCCTATTTCCATTCCGAGATTAAGACTTACACGTTGTATTTTTATCTGATTAGAAGTGATGTTATGAAATACCGTATGGTTGAGAAATGATAGGAAGTGAAGTTGACGCTGGCAGTTGGCGCTCAGCACGATCCAGTTGGCTTTGCAAGCACTCTTGTCTTTTGTGTGGACCTTGCGCAGGAGCCCGTCTGCCTGGGTGCGCTGCAGGGACACGGGGCAGGAGGGGCCGCGGGAGGCGCCGCTCCCGCAGCGCCTGCCCCTGCCCAGGCGCCCGCGGCTGCTTCCCGCGGCGGGCCCGGCGCAGCAGGGCTGCGGGCAGCCGCAGTGCCGGTTCCCCCCAAGGTGGTGGCTCTTCCAGCCCCGTGTCCGCGCAGGCTCGCGGGCTGCCACGGCTCTTCCTGCCAACAAGAAGGTCCTAAACGGCCTCGTGCAGGGAGCCTCGGATCTTGCCTGCAGCCTCCAGTCCCAGTGCAAGCACCGGGATCTCACGCTGAGCATTTATGTAGCATTTAGCTCTTCAAAGCCCTTTCCAAATGCTAATTCACCTGTGAAGCACCTGCAGCCAGGCAGCATCCCCGTTTTGTACATGGGGAAGTTCAGGACATGAGGCCACAGACAAATCCCTGCCCAACTCGGGACCAGGGCGTGAGGCTTCCCTGCTCCCCACTTACTGCTCCCACCACCGCCTCAAGCTGCCCCTTGTGCGCTGGCCACGTGGCTCAGAACTGGGAAGCAGCCCAGGCAGAGCTGGGGAGCCGCTGCCCCCCTTCCCTGGCAAGGTCCCCTTTGCCGCCCCTGCCGCAAGGAGCGCGCGGCCGGACCCCCGGCTCTGGGGCGGCAGCGCTGCCCAGGACGTGCCCTGCGCAGCTCCTGCCGTGTCTGGGAACAGGGAAATGGCACCTAAAGCAGCAGCAGCACTGGCTGCACCCGTGTGTCCCCCAGCAGGACGCGCTGCTCCCCGGGCAGTGCGGACAGCCCCGGCGGGCGGCTGTGCCTCGCGCCTGGCCTCGCACAGCAACCTGCGCCCTGCCTTAGCACCAGCCCTCCCGCTGCTCCTGCAGCCACGCGGGCCAGCGTGCGCCCCGGCAAAGGGCAGCGCCAGCCACTCGCGGGCGTCTCGTCCTCCAGTGCCGCAGAGGCCATGGCTGCAGGGGAAGGCGCAGCGGGGACACTCAGCGCACAGCGGGGACACCGGGCGTACTGTGGGGATGCTGGGCGCACTGTGGAGACGCTGGGCACAGTGTGGGGACGCTGGGCACATGGTGCGGACACTGGGTGCGCAGCACACGGCTCGCGAAGTGCCCGTGCCGGGCTCGGGCTGGTGTGAGGGCCGCGCGCCAGGGCTCTGTGTCAGTGCCGGAGCTGGCAGCCCACAAGGCAGCGAGCCTGCACACACAGCGCCGACCGCCGCCCTCCTCCTCCTGCGGGGAAGCGGGGACCTTCACTGCTGTTTTTAGAAGCGGCAGGGCAGGGAGAGGGGGTGCCACTTGCCAACTGCAACAAATTATAGATCCAAAGCTCCCCGCTTGTCCTCCTCGCCACCCACAAGCACAGCCCGCTTGTGCATCTGCCTGCCGAGGCAGGCGGGGGCAGAGCCTTCCCCTTGGCCGCGCCAGCCGGGGCGGCGTGTGGCCGTGCGAGCGAGGTGTCCGTGTGTGGCTGCGTCAGTGGGGTGTCTGTGTGCGGCTGTGTCAGTGGGGTGTCTGTGTGCGGCTGTGTCAGTGGGGTGTCCGTATGTGACTGTGCGAGCGGGGTGTCTGTGTGCGGCCATGTCAGTGGGGTGTCCATGTGCGGCCGTGCGAGCGGGGTGTCTGTGTGCGGCTGTGTCAGTGGGGTGTCCGTGTGCGGCTGTGCAAGCGAGGTGTCCGTATGCGGCCGTGTCAGTGGGGTGTCCGTGTGCGGCTGTGCGAGCGGGATGTCTGTGTGTGATAACTCCAGCGGGGTGTCCGTGTGTGGCCATGCATATACATCCTGTGCTGTGCTTGCGGGGACACACAGCAGGGACGGTGAGGCCAGCACAGGCTGCAGCGCCCGGCACGAACCCAGCTCCGGGCTGGCGGGAGCCGGGAGGGGGTCTGGCCTGTGCCGGGAAGCCGCAGAGCTGGCTCGGCTGGAGCCAGCAAGGGGACGTGACGGAGCGGGTGGCATCGCCCTGCGTGAGCAGCTGTGGAGGAGAGGGGAGCCTGGGGCTGCGGGAGAGCCCAGGGCAGGGGCGAGCGGCACCCGCAGCGCCAGCAGCGCTGGGAGCTGCCCCGGGTGAAGGAGCCGCTGCGGCTGCCCAGCGCTCCCGGCAGCCCGGCTGGCTGCGGGGGCTGCTGGAGCCAGGCGGAGCCACCGGCGCGGGCCAGACAGCCAGGCCTGGGCACAGCCGCTGTGCAGGGCAGTGAGCTGCTGGAGCGCGCCGCGATAGCTGGGGACAGGTTGCCCCCTGGTGCAGGGAATCCCGGCAGGAAACGCTGCTGCGCTCGCTGGCAGCCGCGGCTGCGGCACGGCCATGGCCACACCTATGGCCTTGGCACCAGCTATGACCACGGCTACAGCCATGACCATGGCCGTGGCCGTGGCCGCAGTGCCCGCCGGAGCGGGGCGGGCAGGAGGGCGGCCTGGAGCCCTGCGCGCCCCTCGCACACGCTGCTGCGGCTGCTCACGCTGGCATCCCTCGTGGCTGCGTTGAACTTCGCTTCCTCTCTGATTACCTTAATTGGAGCTTGTTTGCTTTGGATTTGCGGGATATAATGAGGTGTGATTTGTGTCAGACCAGGGCTGCTCCCGCAGGGCCCGGCAGCGTGGCCAGGCCCGGCCAGCCCGACGTCCCCCGCATGGGCACCGCGGCGCCCCCGGCCCCGGCCTGTCCGGGTGCCCTCCTCACCAACACAGCGCACCAAGCTCCTGAGAAGATTCAGCTTTAAAAGCTCTGCCTTCAAATTGTAGTGTGTGGTCTGAGCAGGGTGTAGGCAGAAACCTTGGCTTAAGCCTCACCTGAGGAAACCACATCAGTTGGGGAAGCAGTTTACTGAGACATGGAAACTCAAGAGGAGAATGACTAACTATTGCTGCGTGTGCTTGGTATAAATAAGCATTACGGGGTCTCCAAGAAGAAGGGAGCACTCACTCTGCTGATGCATTTTGTGCAAAATACACTTTTCATAAACATCCTCTCCATTTCTTTCCATTTGAGAGGAGGGAATAAAAGCCCCAAGCAGATGCAGAGCAGGGCACGGGGAGAGCAAGCAGCTTTGTCAAGAGAGCAGGAAAGTGCCTGTCCGGCAGCCGGCAGGAGCTTCAAACAACGGCCTGCGGTTACGACGGGGGACACAGGAGACCTGGGTCCAGCCTGTAGGGAAATGAACCGGCCGCAGCACCGACGTGGCACGGCCGAGCGGGGCAGCTCTGTTTGGCACCCCCTGGTCAGGGCTGTGCGAGTCCTCCCGGCCAGCGGTGCCTTTCAAATCCAGAAAAGCAAAACCAGACGGGGCCAAGGGCCCCGGGAGCCAGCAGGAATTACAAAGACGGATTGAAAGCCGCAGTGAGGGAAATCTTAATTAGATCTCCTCCAACCTGGAGAGAAACACGTTCGGATTAAAGCGAAATGGAGCTTTGTGCTCTCAGGGCTTCGGAGCGAGAATGGGAGAGGAATAATTCACAGCGGCCGATTGCGGAGCTGGATTGCTTTTTCTCTGAACTTGTCTTTTTAGCTTTTCACCTTGTCAGAAAACTGAAAAGCTGCTGGTGTGTTTGGGGTGCTTCTTATCGCAGTTTGTAGCAGAAGCATTTCCATGGCTTCAGAGGACAGGCAGTTTCCTAATTTAATCCTTTCCTCCCGAAGTTAACTCCTTTTCTCACCTCATAAGGCAGCCTCTCCACCATTCAGTTAAGTTCAGCAAAACTCGCCTCTTATTTCAGCCCCGTAAGTATTTTCTCTTTGTGAATATCTATCAATATTTAACACAGCGGTGTCGGCTTTGCTGTAAGATGAGAGGAGCAACCAGAAACCTTGAATTATGCATTGTGTGGCTGGGAGAGCTTTCTGTGGGACCAAAGCTCTCCTGGCTGAGCTGATTTCCAGGAGCTGCAACTTGAAAAATCATAGCAATGGAAGAGCCTCAGAAGAAGCTCAGTCAAAGGCACGAGGGGAGGCCACGCAAGGTGAGGTTCAAGATATCCTCAGCCTACAGCGGCCGGGTGCTCAAACAAGTGTTTGAGGACGGCCAGGAGCTGGAGCCGCCCGCCAAGGAGAGCTCTCCGCGCCGCATCCGCCACAGCTTCGAGCCGCAGGATCCGCTCTGCGGGCTGGGGGCGGCTGCGGAGGCCGGGCTCTGCTCCCCGGCCAAGCTCACTGCCCAGAGCATCAGTATCTTCAAGGAGGACAAGAAGTACAATCTGGCGGGCGCCTCGCGGCTCCTCAGCGACTGCCGCCCAAGCGAGAGTCCCTGCAGGGTGAGTAGTGGCCAGCCGCCGTCTCCACACCCTGTGGAAGGTGCCGTGCAGCGGGGCCCCCTTCCAGCAAACAGCGGCTGCAGGATCAGCCCTCGGGTGGAGCTCGTGCTGCCCGGGCAGTCCCTGGGAACGGGGCTGCCGATCCGCACCCGCTCTGCCCCAGCCTGGGCCGCTGCTCCCTCTGCCGCTGCCGGGGCTGCGTTCGCGGCAGGGCGGTCGCCCCGGGGCGGCCTCTGCTCTCCGCGCTCCATGCGACGGCCGTCCGGTTTGGTGGAACATGCCCGGGCACGGGGAGCGCTTGCCCAGGGACAGGCCACGCGGGTGCTCTTGTCTGCATCATTAATTTGCTCTGCGTCTTGGGTAACGCTCCTCTGTCCTCCCTCACTTCCCTAACCATAACCACTGTGCGTAACCACTCTGCTTTGTGCCAACATCCAGCGGGGCGCCCGGCTCTGCTCCACACACGAGGCTTCTGCGGGTTCCTGCCGCGGCTCCGCTGGCGCTGCTGGGCCGCTTCTCGCCGTGGATGCCGTGGAGCAAAGCGTGCGCGGGGTGTAAAGCAGCCGGCCACGAGCCCGGGCTCGCAGGAGGGGAAGGGGCGCCCTGCAGAGCGCTGCTGTCAGAAGGGTGCTTGCCGGGAGAGATGGGCTCCCTTGCGCCTGGGAATGAAGGGAGGTCCATCCCAGGGAGCTTTCCCACCCGGACGGACACCGAAGCCACACTCAACACTCGGTGCCAAGTCCCTGGCCCACTTCCCAGCCGCTGCAGTGCCTCCGCGGGCCTGCGGCAGGGCCAGCCCGGGCGGGCGCCGAGCGCCGCTCCGCAGCGGGCCCGGGAGCCGCACGGCGGCGGGATGGGGCGGGCGGACACTCACGGCACCCTTCCACAGGCCCCCCCGATTCTAGAGTTCGGCAAGATCATCATCTACACAAACAACCTGAAAATCATCCGGGCACCGATGGACCAGAAAGAGCTGGTGAGAAGAATCATCCAGACTGAGGGAATGAATGACTGGGCCTTCAAGTGCCGGGAAAGCAGAGAGAGAGTTAGCGATGGACACAGAAAAGACGTGGAAACGAAGGCGGCCTGCAGCCAGTACGTGCAGGTGAGAGCGCGGCACGGGGCTCTGCCGAGGCCTCGCGCTTTCCGGGGCTGCCCCGTGCCTGGTCATCCCGTCAGTGCTTCACTAAGGCTGGGGTGAAGCATCATTTTGCTCCCCTTCCCCTGGGGACGCGGTCGCTGAGCGCCGCCGTGTGCTCAGCACACTCACCCCTCCCGGTTCCTCTTCCCCATAGAGGCTTTTGCCCAGTTTATTGCCGGGGCTGAGGCCTGTCCGCGAGCCCATCTCCCCGGGGAGGAGGAGGAGGCTGCAGGACCCTGCAGCCTGACCGGGCTGAGCACGGCCGCCTGGTGCCAATGCTTCCATCCTGCTGTACCCATGGCACGGCAGGGACGCGACCCGCCTGCCAGCCCGGGTCGGTGCCCCTGCTCAGAACCCGACACGGGCTGGCCACGGCCCGCTCCACGGAACACGGTTCCGCTCTTGCTCTTCCGCAAGCCTGCTCGCTCTGGAGAAGGGCCCTGTGCGAGGCACCGTGTTAGTGCCCGGAGCGCTGAAGGGCCCCGGGGAGCTCTGCAACGGGTGCCGCGCGGCCGCTCTAACGCCTCTGCACGCTCTGTTGCAGCGCGGAGCCGCCGAGCGCGCCTGCCCGCAGTGCCGAGGGTCGGGCTCGGCGCCCTGCTCGCTCTGCCACGGCAGCAAGTTCTCCACGCTGGCCAACAGGTTCAAGGAGTCGTACCGGGCGCTGCGCTGCCCCGCGTGCAACGAGAGCGGCCTGCAGCCCTGCCGCATCTGCGCCGCCTGACGCGCCCGCGCAGAGCCGCCGCGGCGCCGGCGCGGCCACGGGGCTCTCAGCAGCGCCGGCGCCGCGGGAATAACGGGGCAGCGGGAGCGACGCCACCCCAGCAAGGCCCCTGCGCGGCGCCCACTGGCATCCTGCTGGGAGCCGGTGTCCTGCCACGAGACATGCGCGCTGCCATGAGCTGCGCACACTGCCACGAGCTGGGTGTCCCACTGGGAGCCACGCGCACTGTCATGACCTGAGGGTCCTGCCCTGGAGCGGATGCCCTGCCGCAAGCCGGGTGTCCTGCCCTGGAGCGAGCGCCCCGCTGTGAGCTGGGGGTCCTGCCACGAGCCGCGCACTGTCACAGCCCACGCACGCTGCTGTGAGCTGTGCGCGCTGCCGCAAGCCGGGTGTCCTGCTCTGGAGTGAGCGCCCCGCTGTGAGCTGGGGGTCCTGCCACGAGCCACACGCACTGTCACAGCCCACGCACGCTGCCGTGAGCTGTGCGCACTGCCACGAGCCGGGTGTCCTGCCACGAGCCGCGTGCTGCTGGGAGCCCCGCGCGGCCGCAGCCACCTGGGCGCAGCCCGGCCCCGCAGGCAGCGCTTTGGAGCTGCTGCTCCCCGCGGCACCCCGCGCCCAGGCGGTGCTGCTGGTCACAGCAACGGCAGCGGGAACTAACGGCGAAACGGCGGCAATAAACGTGAGAAGGAACGGTGCATAATGACTGCAAACGGACCGGGGGCGGGGCCAGGGCGGGGCTGCGCGCCAGGGGCGTGGCCGGGTGCCGAGAGGCGTGGCCGGGGATGGGGGAGTGGCGAGGGGCGGGGCCGGGGCCGTGTAGGGAGCCGCGGGTTCGGGTCCCGCTCTCGCTGCAGTGCCGCTGTAGAGCGGTCCCGGTACTGGTACCGGGGCCCTTGGAGCAGCTGGTGGCGCCACGTCCGCGAGGTAACGGCGCGCCGGGCGGCAGGGCAGCCCGAGAGCGGCACCGCGGGGCTCCGGCCGCGCTCGCTCGCGGGAGGGCCCCGCGCCCCGCCCGCCCGGGATCCCGCCGCCTTGGAGCCGCCCGCACGGCCCCGTTTCCCGGCGAGCTGCAGGAGGGCGCGGAGCTGCCCGCGCCGGGGCCGCTCCCCGCGCCCTGCTGCGCCGGGGCCGGTGCCGGGGCCGGTGCCCGCCCGGGGCTCCCCCCGTGCCGCACGTGTCGTCCCGTCCCGCAGCCCCGGGCAGCCCGAGGGGACGGACCCGCGGGCCAGGCCAGGTCCGGGGCAGCGCTCAGGTACCGGCTGGTCTGTGCTTAACTAAACGTGTCTGTGCAGAAGCACTCGGTACTCACTGATCTTTATCGTGGAAAGCGAGCTGCACGGGACACTTTTTTTTTTTGTAATTTACCTTTATTCCCAACCACCGTTTTCCCAGCCCAATAAGCTCGCTCCACTGCAGGAAACCCGGGCTGCTGCTGTTGGAACGCTTGGGGAACCGAGCCTGCTATTGGGGGAGATTTATGGACCCGGCTCTCTGTTTCACACGATTGGGCCCTGTATGGATAATGTAATTACCGCAGCGCAGCCGTCGAGCGGCTGGCGCGGAGACGCCTCCCAGCCCTGCCGGGAACAGCGCTTGGGAACCGGGCGCTGCTTTCTAACCAGCGTCCCTCTGCAGCTGGAAAAAGCAGCAGAGCTGCATGGCAGAGCAGCCTGCTCTGGAGTTAGGGGTCAGATCCAAGATTTCCTTTAAATCAGGATTTTATAGCAGCTAGCATTGCATGTCATAATTGCGCTGCCTGAACTCAGTCCTAAAATGCAATTCTCCCATCTTTGCTCTTGCTTCATATTCTTCTTTATCTGTGATTATTTCTGAGCTGATGTCTTGAATCTCGGATGTCTGATCTGTGCCTTCTGAACACCCTTACCAAACCCTTCTGTAAATGAATGTTGAGAGAATAATGCTAATTATTAATATGCCCATAGCGTGTTGCAACATAAATGCAATAACCCTCGTACAGTGTCTTGATAAGGCATGCGTTCTTAAAGGCTGTAGAAATGTGAGCCCTGGGGATGTGCAACCCCTTAGGACCTCCCATGTTTCCTCTTGTGGTGGTCTTTTCTTTGCATTTTGTGCAACCACAATTAGCTTTCATTTATTATTATTATTTAATTGTAGAATATCTTGCATAGGAGAGTGTGTACAGAAAAGTATATTTATGTTCATATGGGGTTCATAACTGTATTATTTTATAGCTTGTATACTTAAAAACCAATAGGTGCCTTTCTTTGCTGGTACTCAAGGCACTGTATGTTGATGCTTGTAACTATTTGGTTTTGTTTTTGAAGCCTCATCCAGCAAGCAGCAGCAGAAATTGCCGGCCAAGTCCCGCCTGCCAGTGCCCGGCGCGAGCACCCGAGCTGCTGAGGAGCTCTCTGAGCGCTGGGCCCCGTCGCGCCACGATGCGAGGCCCGTCCGGGCTCCCCTGGGCACAGCCGGTTCTGGGCTGGAAGCTCCGCGCGCCGGGGGCTGCACATCAATGGGGGGCAGCTGCACTGCACAGAAAGAAGAAGACATGGAGAGGAGACTCCAGTGGTGTTCATCAGTGGGAAAATTATATATTATGCCTCTAAAGAGAGAGCACCTTTATGGAACACCTGGAAAAACGGTTTTTGTTGTGCCAAGTGCTGCATTTTCTTTCAAAGTGAACTACCGTGGGTACTTCCAAGCAGAGGCTCTAAGTGTCTGGAAGGGATCTGGTAGCAAACGAGGATTACCAGAGACAGAGGCCTGGCCTCTGGGAGGGCGGAAGCAGGGCTGTGTGACGGGAGGCCGGCGAGCACCCGCAGCCTTGGCCGCCCTGCTCCGTGCCGTGTTCCACTGGGTCTCCGTGAGTTCACTCCTGCTTTATGGGAACATTGAATCTAGCTGTCTACAAAGAAAGGAAAAAAATCACCAGTTATTTAATTTCCCCTACAACCAGCACTACCTTAGTCCAGTTGTTCTGGTAGCTAATTACCTTCACTATTAAGATGTAAAAAAGATTGGTCTGTTGGTTCATTCAGGTTTGGCTATCCCAATGTTCCTGAGACCTCTCCTTTGGCAATGGAAAATCCCCCATGGCCTGAACGGTGTCTCCGGAGCCGCTTGGTTTGATCTCCCCGGCTTCCCGGCAGCAGGATTGCTCCTGTATCCCGGCATGGTCTCCAGACTCCCGTCCTCACTGGGCGCTCCCCTTCGTGCATCCAAGCCCGGGAGAGCTGAAGGGCCCTTCCCGCCTGGCCTCGTGGGCACAGGATCAGCCCATGTCTCCCTGATGGAAGAGGAGCTTGTGGTGCACGAGCAGAGGTCAAAAATGTCCTGTGCTGGACATAAGCAATTAAAAAAGAGCTTGCACAAAAAACCTCCCTCTGCTGAATCGCCTTGTGCTTAATGTGACTTTTAATTTACTTTCAAAAGCTGTATGAGCTTTGGAAACTCTCCTTGGCACTATCTGAACAGAAATATTGCTAGACTTATACTAAAGACACTTTAATTAAACTCCCGTCACGAAAACAATTAGACCAAATTTGCTGTACTTAACTAGTCAATAATTTAGTGGCTGGATCTCATTTATAGACTTCTCCCTGTGGCTGGGTTTAACGATGCAGCGTTGCCAGCTGTGCGCTACAGAAGTCCATCGGAGATCAATATTTTCCTGAACTTCCCTTTTCTCTCTCAGGAGGGGCGAACCAGCAGAATTAGCGCCTGAATCCCACGCCGAGCAGCTCCGGGTACCGGGGTCTGTTCCCGGCGCTCCCCAGCGGTGCCGGGCTCTGGTCCTGGTGGGACCCCCGTGCCCGGGCGCCTCCGTCCCCGCCACCGTGTCCGGCCGCACGGTGCTCCCGGCTCCGGGATCCAGCCCGCAGGAGGGCAGTGGCCCGTGGAGCAGCCCAGGAGCTCCAGGTAATGCGCTTCCCAGGGGACATGGATGCTTGTGGTGGTTTTTTCCATATTAAATGTGTTCTGCTAAAGCTGTACTTACCCTGAAATACTTTTCTCTGGACCATGTATCCTTAATTTGTTTTTGAGACTGCCATACAAACTATGAGTGTAACAGATTAATTGCTCTACTCGGACGTCAAAATAACAAACTTCCAAGGCAGAGTTTGCAGGAATAGTTACTAAGTCACTAGAGAAGTAAAATGCTGTTATTGTCCTCTTGTGTAGGACAGACTTCACCCAGCAAGGCAGAACACCAGGTCCGGGGACAGGATTCCTGGACTGTGTGTTGGAAGCTTTGCTCATTGCTTTTAAAACAAGCTGTGAAGCAGGTAGGCTTACTTATTGCTTGCATGTCTTCCTTGCATTATGTTCTGCATCTCTTAAAACTGACAGATCACCCAGACTTGAAATTAAATTTGTGTTTTAGATTTGGATTCTTCAAATCTTTTAATTGTTGAAAAAAGACTTGATCTGCTCTTTTGTCTAGAGAGAATAAGCAGAACAAAGATGGATTTAGTTCTTATGGTAATTATGGTTTATTATGGTAATAGTTTTATTGCAAATATGTGTTTAAAACACAGTAGGTATGACTGCACCAGTTTCTGCAATTCATTCTTATTCCCCATTCCCCAGTGGCATGGAAATGGTTTTTCTTCCTAATGTCCCATTTTACCAGCTAAATAGTGTAATAATAATTTGCATTCTGTACCATCTTTACACTGAAGTAGTCAAAAGTAGTCAGTCAATATGAGTTTTTATCATGTCACATGGTTTTCTCCAATAATTTTAGATTTTTTTGGCAGCTTGATACATTTGCAATAGCTGCAGTCAATCTCCTGTAGCAGTTCTTTATACTTCAATAACTCTGTCTATCAGTAAGAATTATGCAAGGATAAAAGCTATCCAGTTATCCAGCACCACATCCCGAAGGAATCGGTGTTCAAAGGCCTTCAGTTTGTGGGAGTCGCGTCACGCTGATAAACTGGGTTAAACAGCCATGTGTCCCAAAGCATCCGGCAGGCTGCACCAGGGGAGGTTCAGGTTGGACATCAGGAAGAATTTCTACCTGGGAAGAGCAGTGGAGCCTTGGGCAGGCTGTCCAGGGAAGTGGCGGGTCACCGTCCCTGGCACTGTTGAAGAAACGTGCAGCTGGGACACTGAGGGACATGGTTTAGCAGGATGGTGGGCAAGGGTTTATGGTTGGACTCAATGATCTTGGAGGTCTCTTTGAACCATAATGATTCTATGGTTTTATAATACCTTTGGTATCTACTGAAGAAATTTAGTTTTCAGATGTCCACAGTTGGTCCATGGTTGGGTTGGATCCTGTGTTTGGATCCTGCGGTTGGGTTGGATCCTGCGGTTGGGTTGGATCAGCAGTTGGATCCTGCAGTTGGATCCTGCAGTTGGGTTGGATCCGTGGTTGGATCCGCGGTTGGATCCTGCGGTTGGGTTGGATCCTGCGGTTGGGTTGGATCCGCGGTTGGATCCGCAGGTTCCGTGCGTGCCGGGAACGTGCGGCGCTCTCGCGGGGCTGCTGCCTACGTGGGCAGGGCGCTCTGCCTTGCGGGACAGAACAGTCCTGCCGCCTGGCAGGCAGCGGAGCCCTTAAACCCTGCCTGCGAAGGCCTGCTCTAAAATAACGGAGTGTTGCAAGTGCATCCTTGCACTTTAAGTAGTGAAAATTTAGCTCTGTAAAGCTCATCTCCTGGGGCTGAGATCTAAGTGTTTGAACTTCAGTCGAAAGGAATATATCGATTAGTCCTTGATTGGGTTGTTTCTCACTGAAAAGGCGCTGGGTAATGACTTGTACCGGCCCTTCTGCGTTGTTATTCATGGAGGAGCTCCCCATCCCCCTGTCCCCTTGTCTTCCTCAGCATTTTGCTCAAAGTGCTGGGAGGAACTAAAAAGCAAAACAGCTGTCGCGCTGTGAACATAATTGATTCAATAAATACATTTCTAAATTCCCTAGGCAAACCTCTGAGTCTTCACTTACGTCAGTTAGTGCTTTATTCTGTCAACACTGGCATGTTTGATTTGGACTGATAGACTAAGGTAGTTGTCTTGTTGCCTTCTACAGAGAATACCCATAAAAGATGAACTATTTTTTTTATAAATACAAAATATCTCATCCGTTTTTATGTAGAATTGTGAAAAGACATTCCCCTGAACTATTTGTTAAAGTTAATTGATTTTTTTTTCCTCTTTCATGGGGACTCAAACTGAGAAATCCTTTTTCTTTTATCCTGTTAACAGACCGTACAGGGCAAGTCTCAGCCACACGCAGCTTAGCGCTAAGCTCCAGCTTCTTTCAGTGGGATGTTCGCAAGGTCTGACCTACAATCAAGGGTGTGATCTGGCAAATGACTGCAGTCTCTGTACCCAGGCAAAGCCCAAAGGCAGGGGATGGGTAATGGATAGATCAGATTTTATTGTCTCTAATGTCAATATTTTTTGCTTTTCACTGAATAGAAACTTTCTCCCTCACTTTGGAGTGAACCTTCAACATGAATTCATTTCAAGGCAGGGAAAAATAATACTTAGAAACGGTCAGGAATGAAATGCCTCTCTCTGTTGCTTCAGCAGAAAGGCTTTATAGCCACTTGTCTTGTTAAATAAAGGCATTGTTTGGGATTTATGTCTCGAGACGTAAATCGAGTCTTGAGAGCCTAGGAATTCAGTCAGGGAAAAGAGCAACAAACCCAAGGTGGTCATCGTTGCTATGAGGAAGGTTGACTCCTCAAGTCAGCCCGTTGCTTCTCCTCTCACGAGCGAGATGCCGGCACCTGGGCTTGTTTGCTCCGCAGCCTGTTCTGGGGATGCACAGTTTGTCCTACAGAAATGAAGGTCAACTTCTGTGGCTGCGTGGGGTTGTTATGCTCGGTTTGGGTCAACAGGGTGAATTATTTCAGTCCTGATTGCCTGTTAAGTGTCTGGTTATTATACTCAAGCCAGCGTGATTGTTTTTGGTTATAAAGACATTCCTCAATTCAAGCTTTAAAGGGCATATATTTAGGTGCATATTTTCAATTCAATTTAAGCAACTGAATTATTCAGATGTTTCTTTGCTTCTGAACAGAAAGGAAAGCTTGAGGGGAACTGATGAAGTTTGACTAAAGTTCTCAACAAGGAGAATTGTGTACACTTTTCGTCCTTTTGTTTCACACACTGCAATAGAATAGTTTTATTTTAAAATATTTATTTAAATTTCAGATAGCTACAGGCCAGATCTGATACCCTTATTGTGGCTGAATAGCACATTCTGCAATTATAATTTATCACTGTAATAATGATAAAAGGTGTAAGCAAATACTCAGAAAATGAGCGTAATTGTTGTCACTATGGAAAACTTTGAGAAATTCCAACACACTGTGCTCTCCTGTCCAGTTAACGTGCTAGTGCAAGGGCTTTTAAAGCAAAGACCACATTATGTTCAGCTTTTAGTGAGAACATTGGTTTAAGGCCAAGAGCCCTGAATCTCTGTTGCTGCTGAAAGGTTTTTCCATGTCTTCTGTGAGCAAATCCCTGGCTGCGGTGGGTGGAGGAAGTTCTTGTCCACGTGGCTGGCCCAGCCCCGGAGGGCTCTGCAAAGTGGCTGTGACAGGGAACAGAGGACACCATGGACTAGTTCCTCAGGGAAGCGGCTTACTGTAGAGATGGGAATGGAATGAAATGGTATTCGGCTGAATGTGACCTTTGCTTGTAGTGAATGATCAAAAAAATCCATTTTCTGTATTCTAACAGCTCGTGCTTCAGAAGCAGGGGTTGCAGTTCTTTGATTACGCTGACTTAAGAGTCTAACAGCATCTGGGAGAGACAGCCAGCTGAGAAATTTAATATTATTAGTTAATATACATTCTAATCCTGTTGGACAATTAATTTTATCCATCTATGCATGAGTTTTATGGGTACTTGTATGTTTTTCATGATTTATATGGCTATACCAAGATAAACAGTTCCAGATAAATGTAGAAAACAGACGGGCTGTTGTCCCCTTCAACGTATCTGTAAGACAACAGGTCTTACAATGCAGATTCCTGGCTTTAGAAGTACAAGTTTAGTCTCTGCACATCAACTGCTCAAACAAACAAAAAACAGAAAACACATTGTTTATATTTTTAACGTAATCTTTCAAATGTCTAAATCTTTGGCCAGCTATAACTGTAACAGTTCAAGTAATATATTTTGACTTTCTTGCAATATTTTTTCTGGGATTTGAACAGTAATTTTGACAACATTGGGTCCTCGGAAATTACTACCTCATAGTGCTTCTGCTGCTCTATTTTTTTTTTAAATAACAGGATGGTAAAAGGAAACACCATCTCCCCGCCACCCCATCAATTGTTTTATGGAACTAGGACCGTGTAGTCGTTTGACTCAGTGTGGACCAGGCACAAGTGCAGGTAAGTGCTACAGGAACGTGATCTGGAAATGCTGATGTAACAAAAACTGGGAGTGTTTCCTTCTGAATTACTGAGTTGTGGTGCTCCATCAAAGCTAATGCACCACTCTTCCCATTAAGAAGTCATCTTTGCCTAATACCTCATCCTTATCTCTGAAAGGTGAATGCTGTGGGCCAAATGTCAGCTGGAATTCGTTTCTTTTCTATTTTAATAAATATTTTAAAAACAAGAGTGCCCTTCCTGTTTGTCTCGAGCTGTTTGCATCTTGCTGGTTTCCGCTGTACCCTGTGTCTCAAGTTTTACAGGTGTGTTTTAGAAAACTTTGCATGAATTCGCTTCACGCACGGTATCATGAACATCTTTGTTGTGCTTATTAACGGTTTTCACTTCTGTTGTCTGCCGTGATCACTCGGAACAAGTTTTGAGATCCGCGGCCGCGCCGCTCGGTTCAGCGCCGCTCCCTTCCCGCCCTGCCCTGTGCGCACGCGCCCTGTCCTGTCCTGCCCTGCCCTTCCTGCCCTGCCCGCCCTGCCCTGTGCGCACGCGCCCTGCCCTTCCCGCTCTTCCCGCCCTGCCCTGTGCGCACGCGCCCTGC
>JAVCKT010018386.1:0-11336 GCA_032273925.1 Rhynchotus rufescens | reverse complement strand
ACTCCCTTTGCCTCAAACTATACAGGCCACTATTATCTTTGAAAGGTCACAAGGATCAGGAAAGGTTCTTGCAAAAGGTGAATTTTTATTAGACTGGTGAGATATAGACTGGCAAAGTGGATCATGAGAAGGGTGGAAAATTGACTGGACCACTGAGCAAAACAGGTTTTGATCTGCCTTTCAGAGGCCAATACTCAGCAAATACCACTCAGTGTCTTTAACAGTGACTAAAATGATGGGACAAAATGCAATTTAAGTACCACCAAACTGGTTGGGGTAAAATTTCAGTATTCTTTCTTACTGTATAATTAGCACTAATATGGAATAACTATCATAACCATTAAGAAATTTAAACAGTAATTTTATATTGAAATCACCTTTATTACTTCTACCAAGATTTGGCTTGAACCATGAAAAATTTATTCCCAATCAGTTATTCTCAGTTCATGTCAATTTGCCTATAATTAATGAAATTTATGGGGAACATTATTATAAGAGGTATTCCTCTTATAAGAGATGCAGCTGATATATGGATTAAATATTAATGAGCATATTCTTTTTAAGGATAACTGCAATGCTTAATGTAGATCATTAGCCAAGCAGACATGTTTTTTTTAAAGCTGGTTGAAATCAATAGATTTACAGGAGAACTATTAAGCACCACTTTCTGTGCTAAGGCCTCCTTATTCAACACCATGATTTATACAGATTGTACACAGGATTGTATTTCCTTCTTTCATATGTCTGTGCAATTTAGTTCTGAAAGTCTCCCAGAAGCCAACAATATGATATGGAAAAGTGTTTGCTTTGCTCTGTTTGTCCCAATCTAGAACAGTTAAAAATGCTGTAATGAATTATAGCAGTGTATCATTGACAACTAGGCATTTATGCAAGGTATTAAGAAAACGGAATTATAGGTAAAATTATACTTGGAAATGTCTGGTTAGACTTCCCATCTGTGACTAGAGAAAATTATAACAGACAAAATGTTGATGGGATTATAATTCATGAATATCAATTATGACATTAGACATTTCTGAGCAGATATGTAGCAGTCATTGAGCTAAGTCTTGTACACTTGCACTGTTCATAGGAATTTTAACATTCAGATTCTATGCCATGTTGCACACCTCTGATTAGTGAGGTTTTTCCCCCATTTCTTGAGGGATTCTTTACTCTGTGATTCTGATGAATACATATCCTGCATGGTCTGTATTTAGATCAGATCAGCTACAACACACAGGAGCTCCAAACAGGTCACAATACATCCAAAAATTCCAAATGAGTTTGGTATATGTATACATTCCCAAGCGTATTGGGTTTACTACTGAAGGAAATACGCATTTGTTCAGAAAGGCAGTAATAGCCATTATAATTTTAGCAATGTAACAGGTATGCAGTAAATGCAATGTCCTGGAGAAACGTTGCACTTGCTGCACACGTGCCCCACAGGGCATACACACATACCACCTCCTAGTGAATCTGAGACAACCGGGATAACTTTCCTGTATCATTTTAGGCAAACAGCCAGACTGGAAAGATTCTACTGCTGTCCTACAGGCTCTATTTGGTAATAATTCACTACCCAGCAAGTTTATATAAAATCTTGTGAGAAGAAAAACAAGGTTCTAATTCTCATCCATTTGAAAAGAACCCAGTGGAAAGAAAACTGACAGTGTAACTGACAGTGTCTGTGCACATGTGGCTTGCTAGGCCAATTTGAAACAACTGTGACTATGATTCCTGTTTATCTTGCCCTGGAACATTTTCCCACAACCTGGCTCACTTGCTCAGGCCAGGCATTGAGCTGAGAGTTGGAACAGGACTGAAATGTGATTGGGAACGTGGTGTTAGGTGTTTTATTTTTACACATGCATGTTTTGATCAAATATAGCTAAAATAAATAGACCATAATAAGCAGAGTATTTTAGGCATGTATCAGCCACTTTGACTCCCATGACACTTTGTTCTGGGACATTTGTAGAAATATTAATGAAGGTAAAGTATTTAAAAACGTGACACAATATACTGTTTTCTAATCTGAACTTGATGAGAATGCACCATGCAGTAAAAAGATATGAAGACAGGATAAGAAGAGATAACAGTGATATGAAACACGCCAGTACAATTAGAATTTATCTGTGATAGATAACCAAAAAAATTTCCCTTGTGGTTGCCTAGAACTCTGCTTAGCTACAGCAGTAAGCCAGGAACGCAAATATAATTCACAGTTGTCAATATAAGAACTGCAGAAAAAGTGGTATTTCTCCAAAGGCAACAAATCTGTAACACCTAAGAAAAGCCAGCAATATTACAAGGTAAGTAATCTGTAATTATGGACATGTTTTAATGAACCATAAATTCTAAAATGCTGAATGAATTGAAAAACACTTGGAAAAAAAAGCCAGCCACTTGGAAAAAGAATCTGAAAATTTATTTTTGAATTACTTGCATGGGGCTGGGTGTCTTCTTATTTGATTTCAAAGAAAACAAGTGAGAACCTTGTTCTTTCATAAGGTTAGAAGCACAGCTCCAGAGAGATCATCCTGAGACACAGTAATGCCAGTCTCCTGTACGTGGCACCGGTGTGGCAGGTGGGCAGAATGCTCTTACACTGTCAGCACTAACTGCCCCTCGTAGAAGCAGAGTCCTGCCTTGAGGAACTCGCTAGGAAACAGACAGTCAAACAACTATTCACCAAAATTATGGTATTTATACACAGGTTATTTTATGAATATTGACAGCTTGAATCCTTTTCTTTAATGTTATTAGAACTCCAGGGTACAGCTTTATTTCACACAATGGTGTGAATTCAGGATTCATCTGAATGAATTCATTCAGGATTCATCTGATCTTCTGGAAAGGCAGCTTGCCTTTTATTTAGGACTTTGTACCACAGCACAGCTCCTGCCTTTATGTCGATAGTACCTTGTTTCAAGCTGTTATCTTTCTTCACTCATCCTCATATCACTGTTAGGAATATATGAGCTTTGGTTACCAGAATATTTATTGCTAAGCATGCAAGAGTAACCAGGAGCAATCTCCTGTGACCTCAGTGGTCCTACTGCATTCATCTGCCACTAGCTGGAAATTGATCCAGAAAATTGCACTTATAGGACTTAGTGTGATTGATTTCCACGGGCCTCTGGCACAAATAAAGATGTACCATTCTGCAAATATACCCAGGACTCCTGGGTTGCTGGGTGGGGCATGACATGACAAACCAGAAGGTAGTCTTTTTATTCCACAAATCAAGTCAGTGCACCACATTGTTTCACATTTATATTGCATAAACTAATCTAATTCATCATAGTACTTTAACCACAAAAAGCCTTTTTTTACTGCATTTTAACTAAATGCAGTAAAAGCTACTCAAAATGCAGATTTTCAGTGACAATCAGTGAAAAAATATTCCTCATTACAAGTTCCTTATTTAAATCCATTTTTAGTTATGAATATATTTAGTCAATAAACAAAAAAGAATAAAAGAATAAAAAATATCAAAAAGAAATATTATAGGCATTCTAGTGAAAAACAACATGCAGAGGATTTGGATTAAGATTGCAAGGACACCTGTTAACGCAACCAGCCTTCATGTGAAAATATGGCCATTTTTCCCACATCACAAATACAAGTGCACCTAGGTGATATTTTGCATCTACATACGCATGTTTACAAAGTCAAACACGACCTTCTGTTTGCTCAAAGCTGACTCGGCAATTTAATCAATATTTTCCATATAAATCTGCTATGTGGTATGAACAGTAAAACTTGAGATTCACCAAAGCCAGAGCCTGACAAGCTAAATAAGTGTTTCTTGTACGAGTTGTAGATACTTAGAATTTCTAACATCTTTTTTAGGTAAATAATAAAAACCTGCTAGAGATATTCACTAAGAACTTACTTAGGCTTATAGCACTCATGTCAGACTTTTGTTCAGTTCCTGTCCAAATTTCTGTCCTCTATATAGCATAAAGCTCAGCGAGAAACATTGCCCCTAGGTCAGACAATAGGCAGAAGTCTTCCCAGATAATAAAATGAGGGTGGCCAAAGCAACAAAGGTGACAGTCTATCAGCTTAACTGCACATGCAGCAACACTTGCAATTATCCTAAGAGCGCAGAGAGGAAGCCTTTCTCTCAGCAATCATTAAATTCTCAAAACACAGTTCACTGGGAGATAAATAATCTATAGATTCCTCATTCATATTATATGAATGAATATCTAGAGCTCACAGAGCACTTAATAGGACTTTTTAGACACTAGGATGGAATATTTCCAAGCCAGTCTCCCTTAGGACATATGTGCAGCTATTAAGAGACAGTTTTGAGACAGGATATTATTTATTAACAACGCCTTAATGCAAGTTGCCTTGTTCAGTAAAGCAAATTTTGTATGAAAAAAATAATATGATTCTACAACAGTTCTTAAGATGATTCAGGTAATATTCTGCCCACTTCCTAAACATCCTTTTCCAAGGTATCCTGCTTTACTCTAACAGTGCATGCAAAAGAATACAGGCCTGGAGGCTCATTCTAGAGTAAAAATATTTTTAGATTTTTATTTCCCTGGCTGTATAGAGCCATAGTATATATAAGCTACATTTCACGACTGGAGATAAAGTTGAAAGAGAGGGAATAAGAGGAAAGTGTGACAATAAATGCGGTAAGTCTTATGGCAGTAGATAATACACTTAAGAGAAAGCTAATATATATACAAATCTTATTAAGATAAACACTAAACATATTCTGTGATAGTTACTTTGGTGTTAATAATTAATATATTCATACTTCAATTCCAACCATCCTTGAACATACAAGGTCTTTTTTTATGAAATGCCATGTGTACAAAATGGGATTAAAGTCCAGCAACTTTAATTTATACGGTGGCATTTCTGGATGCAGAGAATATGTAACATGACTTTCCCTATGAAGCAGGGGCTTATGCAAAGGCAGTGAAGTAAGTGACAAGCAGCCGTTCAGCTTTAGTAAAATAAGAGTGCTGGGAGGGGCTAGAGCAGGAAATATTTGACTATTTCATTTCATTTGACTGAAAAGTTTAGTGGGAGACAGGGCCAAAAACATTATTCACAATATGTGAGCCATCCATGTTGCTTTAAGCAGAAGTATCACACCTTTTCTGCAAAAAGGCTACTTTGTCTAGTCCAGAATCCACACTTACTGAGCTGTGCTTGAAGCTTCTTCCATGCATTTGCAGATTTTAACTCCATTTTAGTATACTTTAAATATTAAACACTAAGTTAAAACTCAAGGGCAGATGCAAAGAAAAAAATCATTCCTAATGCTTTATATATTTTTTTTCTGATCTGCTTTATCTAAATCAATCATCTCTTAAAGAAAAGCAACCGATTTTTACTTCCAACAGAGCAGCAGTAACAAGGCACCTAACCAGAGAGCCAGTGGGATGATGAAAACAAGTACTTTTTTAAAGAGTATCCTTCCCTGCCATCCTAGATCCCAAAAACTTATTTCGTAAATTATGGAAATAATTCTTTTTCCCAAATGGCCACGGCACACATCTGAACCACAGACCAGTTCAGACAGTGGAAAAGTTCTCAGTGGACATAGCTCCGGTTAGAGTTTTATATAGAATCAACACTACCACTTAGCAATGACGAACTCTGTTTAAGGGCTCACCTCCAAAAATAATGCAGGACTCCAATTTTGTGAAAAATGTTCAGCTCACTTCTTTCTTCTGATGGAGGACTGTTCAAGTTGAAATTCCCTGTTAAAATGTCGTGCTGATTTCTGCAAAGGAAGAATCACTAAATATTAGTCAAGTATCCACTAACAAAGTCAGTAGCTCTGTAACACTTATTCTATTTATGAATAATTAACATTTTCCCCCTTGTTTGAAATAGCCCTGTAGTAGTCCTTTTTACTACAGAGAGAGAGGACTCTAGTCCTTTTTACTACAAAGGGTCAAAATACTATCCTGCAGTCAAGATTTTTTTCAAGAAAAAAATCTTGAGGAAACTTCTGAATACACTACGGAATACAGAGCATAACATTTCACTTCCTGTATTGAACTTGACAGAAGCTAAAAACACATGTTAGAAGAACCCATCTGCTTAATATCACTTTATAAAGCAGATATCAGCATAATAGCATAATTATTTCTATCAGCAGCAGTCCCTGCTCAATTCCAAACTTTCATTTTACAGATATCATTGTTATTTTATCCCTTTTTCTACTGTTGCATCTTTTACCAACGCCCCTCTATAGGATGGTTCCTTTGAATCCCCTCTGAGTTATGAAAAGAGTCATAGTCCTGTTCATCTTTGACACTGATAGTAACCAGTTGGAAGCCAGACAGGCACAGGCCACTGCAGAACTGAATTTCATGCTTTGTTTACATTAATTGTTTCACCATTTGAAACAAATGTTTATTTAAAGCTGATTGAGGTAAGAGCTGACACAGTACACCATTTATATCATCAGTGCCTTTGCCACTCTATCTCAGCAGGTTTTTACTTTGAAGAAGGAAAAAATAGCTTCATCAGGCACAGAAGGAAAATCTTAAAGCTCTGGTTAATCAGCAGTAGTCAGTAGAGAGAACAGCAAAGTAATGAAATCTCCACTTCTGCATAATTTTATAGGGAAGTAGTCACAGTTTTTAGCATAAATTAATTCTGAGCATTCAGCTCAGTTTTTGGCTGGATCAAGAACTGAAGCTAAACTCTCAGCTGTTCACAACGTACTCCTTAGGTAGGACACAAAGATCGATTCTTTTTAGCTGTTTGGCACTCAGTGCTTAAAACTTTTCCTATATAAGAAATTCACTTATAAAATAGAAACCACACAGATACCAACAGTTGTAAATAACCTCATGTTCTCAGTATTCTGAACACCAATAATCACAACACACAGGAAGGCACACAGAGATATTTGGACTCAAAATACATTTAGACACTATTTTTTTCTCTCCACCTAGTCAATGTAGCAGTCTGTACTCTAAACACCAGAGTATTTATGAGATTACATACTTGCGTGACCCATAACCCAACTACAAATATGGAAAAAAGCATTTCTTTGAAATTCATTAAAAAAGAATCGTAACTGGATTACTGTGGCCATTTATGCCAACAATAAATTTGGGGTATTTAACAGCAAACAGGGACAATGAACATGGTGAAGTGATGCCACGTGCTCATGGAAGCACTGTAGGAATTTACTCACTATAGCAGGTTTCTCTGAGGGTAACTATGGGCTTGTCTGCCACAATCTTCCTCTCTCCCATCTTCTCCCTGCTTTAAATTTCACCAGAACAAATGCAGCTCATAGCACGACAGTACCTGTGCACTGCACTAGAGGGAGGTTTTCCAAACTTCCCAAACTGTTTCCAGTATGTTACTCACCAGGATTTTGTCCAGAAGTAATAACCTGCATGAATGATCCTGCATTTACAAAATTCTTAATGTCTCCTACTCAGAACAATTTTATTAATAATCTTTGATCCTCCCTTCTAAGCCATCTGCTATTGCTATAAGCTGGCAGAGCAACGCTAAAATTCTTACACCACCAATAGGTAGTAAGATATAACCCTCTATTTGTAATTAAAATTGAAAATATATTTCTTTGGGTGGATGGAGGTAAGCCTAGAGAACAACCTCTAGGTTGAGGTAAGCCTAGAGAACAAACCAAAAATATATATACGCCACTTCAAATCTAAATAGAAAGTTAAGTAACAACTTCATTTACATTGGCTGCAATCTCATACAGATACAGTTCTGCTACTGCTTTCTGAAACTGTACCAGAACACTGAAATCTTAAAAAATGATGGTACACTATTAAAGCATTATGCTCCTCTGTAAAGGTCAATATACTAGAATGATTTGTCACTTGTTTCACGGAATTCATGCTAGACATGATCCAGGAGTTGAGCAAATTTTGCAAACCTACTCAAAAAAAATTGTGCATTTTTTGTTGCATGCAGTCATTGTGCAAACTTCATGAAAAGTTGAAATCCATGAATTTTAAAAGATCCGTGAATCAACTATGCTTCCATACTGAAATTGGAATTACAAGCAGTCACACTTCATCGGGACAAAATTAAGTTGGAATTGAGCTAATAAGATACACAGTAGAACTGCAGGCTGTCAGGAGCAAGGGGATGGGACGCAATCCTCCAAAAATCTTGTACTATCCTTAATATCCAGTCATAGAAAATAAGGATCAGGTAAATAGAAAGTGAGTGGAAAAAGTAAAAATCACATTGTAGTGTAGAAGTAAGATGCCATAGGTTAGCCAGGTGCAGCTTTAGGAACTCCCCAGTGCTTTCTGTCTTGTCAATCAGACTTTACAACTCCCTCCAAATTGAGTGAAATGTCAAAATGTTTGAAAAAAATCTTTTGTAACTTTGCTCTTTGCACACATCTATTTTAAAGACTATGTATTGTCAAATCCTGGACTGTAACATGCTACTCATTCCACTGGGAATTTGATCAGTCTTTCAGAGGTCAATGAAATGTAAAAGGCCTTAAAAGGATAAGAGGATGCTCTTCTACTAAACTTACAGGCTGATTAAAGAGTTGGTAATGCATGAAAACGCCATGGAAGAATAATCTTTCTGAAACTAATATTAAAAAGCCTCATCCAGCTGTATTTCAATGAGAGTGCCTAAACCCAGAGAATCCTATGAAAGTTTTCAGCTTTTTGTAATGCTGAGATTTTTCTTCTGAAAAACAAACGGCTGTGAGTATCTGTATATGATGTCTCTAGAACTGAAATCCTTTGCTTCAGCTTCCTGGGCATTCAATTACATTCTAACAATGATTTTTGGTAACCTCTGCTGGCAAGTAAATAATCTATCATATTTCTTCCATCTGTTGCTATAGAAGATATCACAGATAATACTTTGCTGTTACCTGCTAGAGACTGTATTCCAATTGGAAACTGTTTCAATGCCTTAGGACATTTTAAGAATCTACTTCAGTAAATTATTGTGTTAATGCTTAAAGGAACGCTTCACTTGCACATGCACAAGGAACATCATCCTGCTGTTAGCCCAGGTGTGCCCTAAGTTACAGGAGGATCATAAAACTCATAATGGACTTACCTCAAGTTGTATAACATCCAAATGAAAATACAGCTTGCACATACTGGAGACTAGATGAGCTACATCCTTCCCTGGTGGAGTGCAGGATTTTCAGGAGCACTTTCTCGGCTTCCAGCTGCTGGCACAAACGTGGACCCTGGCCTAAAGCAGCCTGTATGTTGTTACCAGGGAAGGTGGGAGCATCACATCCCAGCCGTCCTCTCTACATGGGACCTTGAGGGAGGCAAACAAAAGGCAAGTACCTTAATGTTAGAAAAATAAAGCAGTTCCACAGAGACTTCTCCTACATTCAACAGGAATATCTTCATTATCTTATTATACCAGTAAAGAGGCCTGAGCAGGGGAAGATCTGGGTTTGATAATGGACTTTTCCATTCTTATGAAAACCCAGTGTAGGGACTTAAATAATTGCATTTGTGTTTTCATAAAACTTTTTTTAACATATTTAGAAACAAACAAAAGAATTAATTAATCCACCTGGGATCCATCTTAAATTATCACATCAAAGGAACTTATCTGCAAGTTAACAGTATATTAAATAGAGGTATCATCTGGAAGAATTATTGTAATGGCTGTCAATAAGTCATCAACATTTTGGGAGTCTTACTTCTGAGAAAGACACCAGTTGGAAGCTCACCAAAACACAAACACCCTTGGAAAGCTGGAACACGGGGCACAAATCTGAAAGTATGATAATTCTGCACCATTAGTATGAGGGTCATGTCTGTAAGCCTTGCTCGGTCTCAATTTTGATACTCATCTGCTTCAACTCTTACAAAAACACAGAAACCCAGAAGTTGACACAATATCAACCGAAAGCTTAATGGTGCAAAACAGAGCACAGTTTCTCATATCTCCCTAAAGTATAATGATTATTTCTTCATTGTTTCAGAAACTGAAAGCTATTTGTTCATTTGTTATGATTCCTCAGGAGATCGAGACACAGGAATTACTGTTACGACAGCAGCTCTCAGAATGTTTTCTGGTAACCACAGCATCTCAGATTTCAGACTGGTTTTTAATGTTCATTGCTGACTTGCATCAATGCTGTTCAAAAAAAAACATAATTACATAAAAGTTGCCGCAGAGTCCGAATTAAAGATGTCATAATTGACTTGAATGACAAACTTGTCTATAACAGTAGACTTGAATTGCAAGGCTTGCTTCTCCTTCAACTAATGGGAGACTCCACTAGTCTCAGTTTAAACCTTACTGCTTAAATTAGAAAACCAAAGTAAACTGGTTAGCAATGATATTTTGGACCACATTCATCTCTGAACCACTCCCCTAACTTTATAAATGAAAACTTTTTGCTTTAAATAAGTTACAGTAATCCCAGTGTTTCAGTATGTAAAGTGCTAGATTATTATTAAAAAAAGAAATTAAGCAACAGCAGAAAACCAAGGATTTCAAAAACTGTCTTGCTACCTCCTGGCTGCACACATGCCACAGCCACGTAAGTATGATTGGTTTAATTTAGCACAATATGGTCACCAGTCTGTAATTTCCATGGTTTTTGGAACAATTTTAAATTTATTTTATGTGGCAGTATTTCAACATAATTGCAAAGATGGTGATAACTATATTAAGCATAGGAAAAGCAGAGCATCGGACAGACTTTCCTCAACTAGAAGATATCCCTCCTTATGTTAAGACAGCTAGTATTCTAACACTAAAGTTACAGGGACTGCTTGGTGTCAGGGTAGTGAATTTTTGCCCCTTTTTACTTTAAAAGCAAAGTAACAGAGAGGACAGCTCATCAGGACCATGTTTCATGAGAAGAAAGATGTCATCATACCATAGATGTTACCAGAACAGTTTACAAAATCCTATGAATAAGCAAAGTTGGCATAAAGTAGCAGTCTGCATTATAATACTGCCCTGCTAAATATATAATACACTTGCTGAGAGATACTTCTCACCTTTGAGACATCTAAAATGAGAAATTTATTGCAGTGAGCAGCATGTTGATCAAGAAAGCATAGGTCTATCAAGGTCATAAAAACTTGACTAATTTCAGGTATGTTCAAGGATATAAAGAACAGTGCATCTACATAAAGCAATTCAGTATCATACAAAAAAAGTCAGCTTTACCTCAGATTCTGCAAGCAAGAGGTGTTAGCTGAAGGAGAGGGCCACACTGTGTCAGCTGCCAAGCCCAACTGAACAGACCTAGCACAGATCTCCTGGCAAAGCACCAACTTAAGTGAAGCTGAACAGAACACTGAGGTATAACTCCAAAAATGACAGGGAAATGC
>JAVCKT010018381.1:0-18656 GCA_032273925.1 Rhynchotus rufescens | reverse complement strand
TTTTGAAAAAGCTGTTCACTGCTTAGAGCACTAACTTGCATCATCACAACCCTCTCACCCAGCTACAGCTTTGAGTAACCATAGACAGATTGCTTAATCACTACGTATTGTTAAAATAGCTCTTTCCATTACAAGGTGTCTGTGAGAATAAGAATATAGAAGATTAGAAAATACTTATATGAGGTGGTAGTGGACAGATTACTGTTAAAATAGATATTTTTTAATATTGATAGAGCAAAAGTCTTAAATCAGATCATTTTGTATGCTTAAACAGACAAAAGCTGGAAAAATTACAGAGCTGATTAACTATGTTTCTATATATATGCAATTTTATATATATGTATATGTATGTATGTTATTAGGGCTATAGCAAGATATCCTAACTCTTTGTTTCTGTATCTCGATAGAAAAGGAACCTTTCTCTTTAGCTTTTGCACAGCAGCCAGGTCTCACAGCATCTATTATTTTTATACATTTGTACACTGGTATATTCCTGGTTTTGCCAGTGCCAAGATTTTCAAAAGTGGCTACATATTTTGGATGTCTCAGTTTCTAGAGAGCTCTTAGGTGGTCTCCTGTGTGAACACAGTCTCACCCACCAGTGCCTGCAGATGCAGAAGAGCTGGAGATGCAGATCTAGAGTCAGGCCTGGCCTTGGTTTCTTCCACCATAGAGCTGCACATGCGCAAGGCAGAAACTGGGTTCAGGCTGCTCTGCGTTTCTGTACATTTCTCGTTGCATACATCCATCTGTGAGAAGATCTTCTGAGCCTGAGACCACATACATATATATATATATATATATATATAGCTGGGGTGCTAGAATACATAAAAAAAAAAGCGTTCTGTGTTTTTTTTCAATGCTATAGCTTGTTAGCAAGAGGTACAATGATTGCAGTTAGACCTACTTAATCTTGATAAATATGAATTTCACATTTAGGTCTGTGTGTTGAAAAATTTTAAGTAGTAACTAGTATGCCCCTGCGCATGCCTGCCCATTAGCCTGATGAAGATAAAGTGCATGGATTGACTTTTCTACAGTACAATATAGACAGAAATAGTAGAAAATAATAGTAAGAATCCCTTTGATTTTAGGAATATGGATTTGCACCCTCCAATAGGGGCAGTGTTAGCCAGTATGCCATTTGTGGGAATAGTCATTCAAGGATCAGTGCCCTCAGGGGAAGCCACAGGAAAATATTGATTTACTGTAGCATAATCAGCCAATAGGGGAATTTTATTCTGCTGCTTCTACTTAGCATTTAGCCTGGTCTAAAGACAGGAAGCCAACTGCCCTTTCAGATATTTTTGATAATTTTTAATATAATTGTGGACATTTTTGTCATTCATTTCAGAATATAAATAGTCTTCTCTTTCCCTTCGGGGGAAGAGTGAACCCCTGGCAGTGTGACAGCACCTGTAGGGCCCTCCAGAAAACGTGAGTCGTTTCCCTCCATTAAACCTCACGCTCTCTCAATGCCATTTTGCCCTCCTTCCACACAGAGCCACCAAAGCTCAGGGTCTGGCTCCATGACCACTGGCTGCGGGGAAGGAGTCCTGGTCGCCACGGTGGGAACGGGAGCAGGCAGGTGGTCCAGAAGGAGGTCAAGGCAGCGCCAAGGCCACAGGCCGGGTCTGCCTCCGCCCTGGCCTTCCCCGCACATCCTCCCCCCGGGTGCTGGAGTGGGAGCCAGCAGTGTGCAAGGCGCCTGGCCCTCGCCTGGCACCTCACCCAGGCACATGGCACTGTCACCAGTGGCTTTGGCCACCTCATTGCTGTATGAGAACAAATATTATGATACCTTTTGGAAGGCAAGGAAACCAACAGAGAGAATTCTCCTCTCTGAGGCAGATTCTCACGGTAAGCCCTACTTCTGGTACTTTATCTTACTATGTTCTATTAATTTTTTATTGAATTCTTATTCTATATGAAAAGACTTTTCTGGAAATGAGTTAAATGAACAAGAGCTAAAATGTGCTCCCTTCGGCTATTGCTGCTAATGCAATACTAGCACTCTGTGGCCCTGCTCAGGGCAGCTTCCTTGGGCTAGGTTTCCTACAGTCACAGGTCTGAGACCATGAACCCCCAAAAGCAAGTGTAACGGGGCCTAAATCATCCTGTGATGTCCAATGTACTATTCCCTGTGATGTTGGCTGCACTGGCACTTAAAAAGACTCATGGTCTGCAGAGAACGAAATGAGAGAAATACAGACTTATAAGTGTACTGATTTATTTAATATAGAGATGTAAGATAAAAGCAAAAATACAAACCTGTACCCCTTTCCTTCTTTCCTCCAGCCCCCACCTCCTTTTTTTTTTTTCCTGAGCTGTGTTGAGATTGGTCTTCTTTTAAATATTTTTAGAAATAATGAAATAACTGATGCATTGTAATCCCAGTAGAGGCCACACCATTGTACCCTCCGGCATTGCTCTGCTATTTCAGTCTCTAAAGGAGCTGAGTTTATTAGAGTGAGAAGATCAGAGAGCTTTGTCTTTGTCCTAACTCGATGTCTGAGTCCTCAAGGATCTGCTCAAGTGCCCTGGGATTTTTGCTTAGTTCTTTTAAACATTATTCCAGTGCTGTAGAAGAAGACCCTAGAGCAGGGACTGTACTTCATCTCCAGAGGCAAAGAGGCTTTGGGGTAATTGTTTCATTGCTGAGGGATTTGGGGAAGTTTAAGGCATCTTTGCGCCTGAGGATTTCAGGCTATAATGGGGCCAGAGGAGCCTCTGCCATATATCAGAGTAGCTTCCAGAGCCCAAATCACTCTATAGTCTCCAGAGCACCATGTGCTATGGAGCTTTTTCTGCTCTTACTGCTTTTCCTTTCATCCCTACCATCCTGCTGGGCTTCATAAAGCATCATTCTTAGATTGCTTGGAAAGGACTGTTCATTGTCTCCCAGTTACTTAGCTCTGGGCCCTGTGTGCCTTTAGAAATGTGCACTGGGACTAGACCTTGGGTAGATTCTGGCACTGTTTTCCTGCTGGATTTACGATGGCCTTCACATCGTGACTGATGCAAGCTCACTTAAAACATTCTCTAGGGATCTCATATAATATGAATGATTAGTTATAGTCATAGCTAAACAATTGTTACGTGGTGCAAGTGGCTGTGCATTTGTTTCTCTCCTTAAGTAATCAAACCTATATTAGAAATAGCAAGTATATGCCAAACGCATCATGAATATAATAAAACTTTCTAAGCATAGTCATTCAGATTTTAAATTAATTTCCATAAATTCTTCTCATAGCTTTCCTCTCATCTGTAATGAATATTCAAGAAAGAAGTTCATGGTCAAGAGTCGGCATAAAAATAGCTCATTTTAATTAAGTGGTACAGAGCATTGGCAGAAGTGCATTTCCTATTCACATTTGTCAAACTTGCACCTTTCTTTAATAATCATGTCCACTCTAACAGGACAAAAAGACTTTCCACCTGACCTCTGTATCCCACCAAACGAGCTTGGGTTTTCTACATGCCAGAAACTGGTTTCTCTCTATTCTTCCTTTGAACAGTCTTCTTGTTGCTATTTCATATCCACATGCACCTGAGTATTTTTAAAATTTTGTCTTCTGCCTTCTTATTTGTCTGACATTTGGCATCAAAGCTCCTTTATGGAGCAAGATAATTTAAGTAACTGAAGCAATTGCCCAAAGCAGTCGCCAAAGGGAAAATATGAGCCAAAATTTGATTTTCGTGAGAAAGAATTGATCATATAGGCAGTGGAACAACTCAAATGAGTAGTTACCTATGTCAGAGAGTCAGGAGCACGCAGTCGCTTTTTGTGCAACTTTTTGTGCAATGCTATTGTGAATGTGAGTTTTGCAAATATCTTTGTAATGAAACAGGGAGGAATCTATAAAAGCCAGTTTCCATGGACAACGTGCAACCAAAAGGCATAGTAGTTCTTGTCCTGATAAAAGGCACAAATAGATGTTAAAAAGCTGATGTCTAGCTGATCAAAAAGAAGGAATAAAGGAAAGAAAAGGAGGGGATAAGGAAAGACAGAGGATGTCAGTGGGGCTGGGGTGGTGGCATGTGGTCAGTCTGGAGAGACTGTCTGCCCCATGGACAGAGGAAGTGCTGGGGAGTAGGGCTCAAACAGCAGATGGAGGAAGAAAGAAAAGCCTTTCTGACCTACCCTAAAAAATCTCATGCTAGAAACCGGGCCATGCTCTCGCAAACCATGCTGAATAGTGAGATCAGACCTGTGTGGGAAGGCCACAGAAAAAGCAACTGTCACCCGTGTTTGCTTAAGGTAGACTAGGCACCCCATCCTCAGGTTCTTTGAAACACAGAATTCAATAATTCATGTCATGTTAGTTTTTGCTAACGTGAGGAGAAAGAAGAGCTGGGGAAAGGCTGAGGGAGCCTCATCAGTATGAAAATCACATACTGCAAGGCATCTATTTAAAAACGTGTCTGTGCAGGCGGTGGCAGCGCGGTGACTCAGTGCAGCCGGCGCAGCGAAGAGGTGGCCGCGCGTCCTCCTCGCGCGGCCCTGCCGCCCGCTCCGCGTCCCCCGGGGCCACCAGCAACCCGGCCAGGCCAGGGGCCTTCTCCACAGCTCTGCTCCTTGCAAGGTGAAAGGAAGCAGGCCGGCGAGCCCAACGCCTGCTTGAGGCAAAGTGAGGAAAACACCTCGTTATTAACAACTAATTAGGGTGGTACCGTAGCTGTTGACAGCCCCGTCGTATCATTTTCGATTGTGGCGAGTTGTTCTTTCTCCTAAAATATCACCTGCGGGTCATTCCTGAAGTCAGGTCAGCTGGCAGCCAAGCACTTTGCCTGACTTGTTTAGTTATGATATGGTCCTGTTTTGAGATAGCGTAAGTTAAAATGGGTTTTAATGTTTGAAATGCATTTCAAGTCAACCAGCTCAAAAATGCTTTGAGGTTGAAGTTGTTCATACCTGGACATTGCAGCATGGTAAGATTAATGCTGTATCTTTACTGTTTATATATATATATATATATATATACACACCTATAAAAAGATTATTTGCAATACAGATTACTTTGTTTTTTGCCTGTGGAAGAATAACAAATGGACAAGAACTTTTATTTTTCAGAAAAAAAAAAACAGTTTATCCTCTGCAAAGTGCCACATAAGTGTACTCCCCTAAATGGTACCTGCTTTAGCAGGCCATCAATTCAGAAGCATAAAATGGTTAAAAGCCAAACTAAACCAAATTTCACTGTGCAGAAAGAAAAGAATTTTACCAACATGAAGACAGTTTTATTTGAAAAATTCCCCAGAAAGGCTGCTCAGGAGGAAGCCACTCAAGGACTTTTAGCTGCAGCTAAGTTAAAGAGCTGTAAGAGTTTTTCTGCATAAATAGTCTCAAAGACTGGCCTGTCTTTGCTTCCGCTAAGGATAACATCAAATATAATAATTAACCCATCTATAACCAACATTACTCTCCTATTAGTGGAAAGGGGTGGAGAACAATCTGTCACACTGTTTTCCTTTTACGTTGTTGACAAAATACCCTTGTGATCAGTACACCTAGGGAAACTCTGCAAGATAATGTTAGCTGCAGAATACTTGGAGAGAAGGAAAAAAAATCCATTTTTCGCTGAAAAGCTGGGAACATTTATAGTCAATTGGTATTTTTGAATGGAGCTGGGAAGACAATTTTCCTGCCTTTTCACCTATAAATAAATCACTAGAAATGAATTCAAGTACTGGTGGGACGTTGCAATCTATTTTTCTGCCTCTCAGCAGGAAAACTTAGCTGTATTTAGGAATATTGCTGCTCTGGAATGTACTTTGTTTTGGGACATTCAGCAAACCAGCTTAAACTGAGTCAATGGAAGTGAGTTTGAAAGTTGGCTTCGAGGACCAAACTCAGAGACCCAAAATTCAAGCCCAGGTGCACAAACCTCCAGACCCCAAACGCCCAAAAGCAAATATCATTAACTGAACCTCCCAAACACCATAAAGAGACTTTATGGTCCTATTTCTTAGGATAAGTTTAGTCCTTTCTGAAAAAAAAATGGACATTGCTAATTTGCTACTGATTTTGTTAGTGTTCTTTTCCAAACCTTGGCTCAGGTTCTTCCTGCCTGAAATCTCTGCAGAAAACAATATTTTTTTAGGACTCAGATGACAGACTAAAACCTTCTCCCTTGGTTTTGATGTAGTGCAGTAGGAGAGGCTGACAGTTAAATAAAACTTACTGATTCAGCTTACCAAAGTATCTGCACAGAGGAGCTGCCACACTCCTGACAACACATCAGTGCAGTCTTATGCTCCTCGAGGAGCTGAATGCATACTAGATAGAAGAGGCTCATAAGTTTTCTGCACACATCCATACCACTTTCATGAGGATTTTTCTTAAGTGCACTGCTGTTCCTGGTTGTGCTCTGGGTCAGCAAAAGCAGCAAAGGTTTGTTCTTGTTGCCCTGAAGACAGATGTCTATCTCTTGAGTCGAGTCCTGGTTACTGGGACTGGAGAGTGGTGGGGTGAGGAGGACAGAGAAGCTTCACTGCTTTGTTTGCCTGTGGCCTGTACCCAGGAAGGCAGCCCGCAGTGCCGGCCCAGCCATCAGCAGGGACTCTTGATGGAGACACACGTGTCTGGAGCACTGCCACACCATAGTGATATCTATCCTCTTACTATGGACAGCTTTAGGTGATCTCTGGTCAACTCCACAGCAGTGGGTTATTTGAAATAGAAGTAAGCATGTTGTTTCCTTTGTGAGACTGCTGGACTGATTGCTTGCATGAGTCCATTTTGCAGTAGAGTCTGTTACACAATTCACTATTCAAATGTGGCAAATATCCTTTCCATTGTGCCTTCTGGAAAGGTACAATATATTGTTACTTGGAAGTGGGGTGACAGTTTGGTGCCTTACAGTGAGACCCACTTCAGGGCCTGCATCCTTGCACCCAAGCAGTGGAAATTATTAGACTTTTCATAGTCTTTTATACATTGAGTTGGTCTCAAATGATTCTCACTGTTGTATTGTTAGGAGTGCTTTTCATTAAAGTGCTGAGCAGTGTATGAAGCCTTTTTATACAAGAAAAAAATGATCTAGCTGATTATTTTTGGTAGCTTATCCAAATGTGGACTTGTACTGAGCAGAGGAAAGAGCAAAGGATTACTCATAATCCCTAAGCATTCAAAGAAGGTGTGAGCAGAAGGGGTATAATCCACAGCTACTCTAGTAACTTCTGCCTTTGAGACTGAGTGCAAGGCCATGATTAGAAAATGAAGGACTGAAACCAGAGTTCTGATTATTAAAATGCCCTCAGGAGTCATTACCAATAGCCAGCTAAGTGTGGTTTCTTACAAAGAGGCAAAAGGACTAAACTCTGTGTATAGAAGAAAGGGATCGGAATAGCAGAGCTTTGTCCTGGTACTAAACAGGCCAGTACAAGAATACATCTTAGGTCTATGATTTTGGGGAAAAAGCAGGAGATGGAAGGGTTAGTAAATGTGCTTGATCAAGAGGCTGCCAGTGGTAAACTGGATGTGTTTCTAACCTTGCGTAAACTCTGGCTACTAGCCTTAATATAAGAGTGACTGGGTGAGATTATATTGATTGGGTTAGTCTGGAGGCAACATTAAATAATCTCATTGACTTTAAATATTTTGTGGATGTAAATGTGATTGTAAATGTGGATGTAAATGTGATTCCTGCTGTGAGTCTTGCGTGTATCATGACAGGCAACTGAGTCCACGACTGCACTCCAGAGTTGTTAATCAGTCAAAGGAGTGGCCACCAGTTATTACCAGACAATACACTGCTTTTAAATATTCTATTTTGATTCTTTTGTTCTTTCACAGAAACAAATGGAAGATGATGGGATAGGGTAGACATCAGGAAATAGGCACTGAGCATTGAAAAAGCTGTTGTTTGGCTGCCATTAAGACAAGACTGTAAGTTAAGCACAAGGAAATTTTGCCTAATAACAAGGATTTGGGATCTAGCATGTAAATGCTTTTCTGTTTTTAAAGATGTAAGAAATCCTGAGTTTAAGGAAAAAAATCTCTCTGTATAGACCTGGCATTTATACTACAGATATCTTGGCAAAATATTGTTGTTGGTAGTCCTTAGCTATGTTCAATTGACCTTTTTATCTAAAAGAAAAGGAGTGTCTCTGTGCTTTCCAAAAGCCATTTTCAGCAAGGAAGTGGAGCATATTTAAGCATGGGAGGAAAACAGGCTTCCCAAACAGGAGCACTTCCACTGCAGAAGTACAGGTGTGAATTTGCAGAAGCAGGGAATGATTAGGATTCACTGGAATCTCCTTATTTGTGCAACAAAATTGCTTCTAATAGAAAGCCAAAGCTGAAATTTTTTAAACTTATGTTTTAAAAAAGTTGCAAATGAATGCGATCACCAAAGGACTGTGTTTGCAAGAAGCTGATTTTCAGAGACAACTAAAGATTTTTGATCAAAAAACCATTTCTTAGTTCTTGACTTCTATTTAGTGCTACAGTTCTTCTACTATATTCAGAAATCTAAGAGGAAGATAACTTTTTCAAATGTGTTAAACAGAGCCATTCCTAAAGTTGGTGGCAACTCACTATTAATACCTTTTATAATTTTCTCTTGCTGAGTCTTACTGCCTTTGAACTACATGAGAATCCCAGCTTTGTGGTTTATTTTTAGTTAATTTTTTACCTTGAATAACTATGCAAGCTCCAAAATTCTTCATAATTACGGAGAAAAAAATGGAGAGGGACTACTAAAAGCTGAAGTCTCAGAACTCAGCTGATGATACAGAAATAATAATTTTATTTTAGAGAATCTCAGAATTTTAAGGTAAACATTAGGAATAAGGATCAACATCAGGAAATGAGAACTCAGCATTTTGACCAGGAGATGATTATGAAGAATTTGGTGCCATTTGTCCTATTACAAAACTTTTTGTGCGTGTATTTTTTTTTTGAAAAATATGCATATTATTCACTCTGAATAATATTGCTAATGTTTCTGGTGGTAGGAATGCAGCATTGGAAGTTCAGCACAAGAATGTTGTTTCTCAAAGTCTTTTTGCCATTGATAAGATTTGCTGATAATATCTGCTTTTGCTGTCTTAGGAAACATTAGGTAACCTGACTACCTCAGATGCCAGCTGAATTTCCCAAGGAAAGTAAGGTGGAGATGGTGGGTGCCTGATTGCCTTTTAATTCCTCTTGTCTAAGTTTTTAATCTGTCGTCATCTGCAGCAAGTTTGACGTAGCTGACATTGAATTCAAAGATTGTGAATTCCCAATAAAATTCATCATGTAGAATTTCTTGCAGTTCAGCTAGTTTTGGTCAGAGAGACTATTATACGCCAGATAAAGCAGCTCTGAAGCAGAAACACCGAGGTAATCAGGCTTTCTGCCTTCATGTGTTACAGAACTGTTAGTTCTGGGCAGCAAAGCAAAGATCAGAGCTGTGGTCTGCAGCGATGAGTTGTTGCAGCTAACATTTGCAAGGAGCTATCTGAGGGCAAAGTAGTTGATGGTGTATGTGGGCAAATAATATGTGGGCAAACAATATGTGGGCAAAATCTCCAAGGGAATGCAGAGCCCAGGTTAGGGGAAAAGGCAGGAGAACAGCCAAGGGACCTTGCCAAAAGAGACAGGAGAGCATGGAGAGGAAGAGGCGAGAAAGCAGACACAGCAACAGCAGCGCCTGTCTGCTTTGAGAAGATAGATAATTTATTTGGTCTCTGGGTTATTTGTATTTGGCCTCAGATGGCCCAGGCACTTTCCTGTAGACCCCATATGATGAAGTCCCTCTACGGTGGTGCCTAGGCTGCCCAGGAGATTACAGTTTCTCACTTCACTGCCCATTTCTCCTGCTAAAACCAGGCCGTCCACATTCAGACATGTTCACACAAGCAACAAATATTCAAGTACAAAAGGGAAAAAAAAAAAATCACAATAGTGTTTGTACTTGGTCAGGGTGGCTTTCAACCTGCTGTTGTTGCAGGAATCATCAGGTTGTCAGTGACACCAAAGCTGGTTGACACCATGGGGATGGATGAGGTTGTAGTCACTGTTTACCCGGGTTTCAGCCTTGTGCGCGTTGCCCAAAGCAAATACAGCAAGGGGGAGGTTACAGTTCTGGTGCTGCAGACACATGTGACTCAGAAGTGAGAGGCAGAAGTTAAGGAATAGCTGGGGGTTTGACTCCGTGCTGGTTAAAAAGCACCGGGGTTGCAGTGAGGGGGCCCGGGCTCGGAGCAGGCCCTGCTCCCTCGGCCTCAGGGAGCCTGCGGCCCTGCTGCAAACCCAAACCTGAGCCTGAGCCCAAGCCCAAACCCAAACGGGCTCCTCGCACCCGTGCAGGAAATGCGGCTTCCCAACGGTGTTGCCACGGCAACGGGGAAACAAGCCGCTTTTCTTGGCAACGGCGGCTGGAGGAGCAGCTCCTGCGTGGGGGCGCGAGCGGCCCTGCTCCGCACACACTCCCTGCAGTCATATATGTGCTGCCAGATATATATACATATATTTCTTTTCATTTCTTTTTGGCCCTGAAGCCCTTACAGAACCTCCATGAGGAGGTAACCTGAGCAAGCCAAACCAGCTGGAGGAGCAATAAACCAGCTCAGATCGGAGCATCCCCAGCTGCAACCCAGCTCTGAGCGCTGCCGGAGCTGGGTAGCTCCGAGGATGCTTCTGGTTCAGGGTATCCTGCACGGTGAATTCCCAGGTGGCATCTATCCCCCTTTCATCAGAGGATAGATCATAGTTGTGATTAATTTTTCATTTATGCTAGCATAAAAGAGCTTGCTGTCAACACTGTCAGAATTTCACTGGAATAAAACTCTCTGGCTTTTGCAGCCCCTAAGTCATTCCTTGCAATTCCTTTGCAGTTCCCACTGAGTACTATTCACCTCAGCTAGAGCCTTTTGCTAAGGGCAGCATGTTTTCATTCTTTCCAAACCATGTGCCTTAGGGGTATGGACTGCTTGTAAATGTGAATAAATCCATTGAATTTAAAAGGCAGCCACTGGCTCCTATGATAACAGTAACCAATACTACACCAGGTAGACTAATTGAAAGAAGTAACAACTGTATACATTGCAAATAAAAATAAAAGCTTTGCTTTTTCTTTTTTCTTTTTTCTTTTTGAAGCTCACCTTATTTTCCAACAGGATTTTGTTACAAGTTTCTCTGAGAGATACTCACTGAAATGCAGGGTTCTGCCAGGTAAAACTTGGCAATGGTTCCTGCTTCTGGAGGAAGAGATCAGATAGGCAAAATGGATTTATTCAACCTGGAGTTTGGCCAGAATGATAAAAAAAAGATCAAATGACAGAACAGGAGAAGAATTCAGCAAAAAAAGGGGGGAAAAAAATCAGGGGAAAATGAGGCAAAATTTAAGGGGAAAATGCACAATTCTTTTTGCCTAGCTCACAAGGGAACTTGGGACAGTGGGATCCTACTGCTCCGGCCTTGTATTTGAACATCCTTGGTCTCGCTATATCACTGATGCTTTCATAGTGTTATAATTAAGTCAGAATCTCTCCTGTGGGAATGTGTGAAGTAACATGCAGATATGTCAGTTCATATTTAGACTACTACTAAAATTCATTCTGCATGCCCTTGTGATCATTTGCACTAGTCATTGGTTATTTCTTCCACCCATCTAAGCAGTACTTGTCACTTCACTGGCTGTTCTGTTTCCCATGGAGGATCAGGTGTGGATTTGGCTTTTATAGGAGAATTGCCAAAGAATAGGACAGTGAGTGGAGGATCTTTTATCCTGCTCTCCCATCCCTCGCCCCACTTTCCCTGGGAGTAGTGCTCCTACACCTAAAACCTCAAAGCAATGTTCAGCTCAGGAGCTTGAGCTGAGACCTTCAGGCCTGACATGTAGTGCTGCATTTTTAGACTGCATCACCCAAAACACAGGAACTGTCTGACAGGTATTTCTGTGCTTGCAGGTTCACCACGCCACACGCTCCTCTTGCTGGTGACAGAAGCCATGGATGTGTGCGCTGAGCCAGGAGGCACCGCAAGGAACCTCTCAGGGCTCCTTGCAGGAGGAGAGACAGGCACTGAGGGACAGCAGAGGTTTGGGCAGCCTTGAGGTGGGATCTGGGACATGTGCAGAGCTGCAAGGCGATACCTGCTGGTGCCCTGCATTGAAAGATAGGTAAGGGCAAGAAGGATGGAGGCAAAGAGCTCAGAGGTCAGATCCAACCCGAAATATAGCCATTTAAAACCAACATGAGCCCAGTTTGGGATTTTGGAAACAATCATTATTTGCATCTGAATCATTATTTTATTTTTTTACATCGACTTGGGGCAAAATATGTTTTGCTATCATTGTGCTGAACTTCCATTGCCAAATTCAAGGCCACATTTAGCTTCATACTTTGCTATGTTTTTCTGTAGAGTTTGACATCACCTTATGTACAGAATGATCTAAATTTACTGAAGTTTTATCACCTGCTTCAAAAAAAAAAAGCAGCTCATTTTTCTCACTGAATCTTGAAGTTAAGGAACAGTGAACTCCAAAGACCCAGAGCAAACTGAGCACAGTTGAGACTCATGTAATCAACACATAAGTGTGTCTAATAATATTGAAAAATATTTTTATGTCAATTACTGTTTCCTGCAGGGTTTTATTTTTAATTTAATGCTGCAGAGTATGCAGCCTAAACTCTTTCATAGAATTACTTTGCTTCTTTCCCTTCTGGGTTTCCAATTTTACTTTGATACAATTTTTTAAATTGTAAAATATTTAGCATGAGGAGGGAGGAAACATTTGAAGCATTCAGTTTTCTATGAAGAGTATTTAAATTACAAACCTAATGCACATTTCTTTGCTCGGAAAACCTGTTTGTGACCACCCAGACTGTTTACAGCAGCTCACTGTGTCCCAAAGCGCCCCATTGTCTAGCCAGACTGCCAAAGTCCTGGACCTGCAAAGATAATGGAACAGGATAGGATCATGACATAAAAGGCAGGAGGGACCTGGGTTATATCAAATACTTTAGGTTATTCTCTGCCTCATTCCAGACAGGCAACAACGAAATCTGGTTTTGTGACTTTTTAACCTCTGAAGTACTGTGAGGCTGAAAAAATGACTAATGAGAACAAGGAAGGAGAACTGAGCAGTCCAGTTTCATTTTTTAGATACAGTGAAAAAATGCACCAAGGTAAACAAGTAAGCAGAGTATATAGCTGAGCTTGTGAAGGTAACTGTAAAGCATACCCAAACCTGTGCCCTGTAGGATTTATGATCCAAAGGCATTCAAACTAAATTGGATGTTTAAATCCTGAGAGCTTGATCTGGATTATTTAAGGAACAATGATTTATTTGACAGTTGTGTGTGAAAAAATATAAATTCCCTTTTAATAGTCCAATGACTTGTGGCTTGAGAGAGGCACATAGTCTTTTGATTATGCTCACAATATCCCACAATACTAGAAGGTAACCTCATTCACTTTTTTTCTTGCTCTTATTCAAATTGTTTTACATTCTCTCTGCAACTGGAGCACCTCCCTCCCACACGGACACACCTCAGTCTGATTCAGCACCTGAGCAGCCTAGGTTGTCAGGGTGAGCCAATGCTGGCACATTCATCACCATTTATCCACTATCAAATTCTCACACTGAAAGTTGACTAATATTTTTTGATGTTCTGTCATTTCCGATAATATCAAAAGTTTTACATGACAGGTTGTCATTTCCATTTTCTTGCATGTAATTAGTCTCCCATCCCTTTAAAAACAATGCATAATGTTTGGTTTTTAGAAATATTCAAGTTAGTAGTTTCTTTGAGCCACAAGTGGAAGCAAAAGAGACTAATTATGATGAAAGCATATATCTCAAAACAGTGAACTATTGCTTAAAGATCAACCCATTTCTGTGTATAATAGAGTATATTAGAAAGATAGCACCTTGAACAGGGCACAAATGCTCATTAAAAGCTGCCTTAAAATAGGATAAAACTCTGGTAAAGGATCCTTCATGTATCAGGCAGTATGGTAGTCCTTTTGGAACACACGTGAAGTTGTACTACTCTGGAGCTCTCCAATCCTGTAAAAAAACACTAAATTATTTTATTATTTACTGTTTGTTTTTCTACTTTCCAGTGTGTATTTAACTTTACAGAACAGTACTCAAGTTTAGAAACACTCAAGTTTAAATAGTAATTCTGAACCTGAAGGAAGTCTAGAGCTAAGCTATCTGTCAATAGTCTACAGATACAGTTAGGTCAGAATAGCTCTGGCACTGATTGAAAAAAATCTCGGGGGATTTTGATCTTACAAATCAGGGATTCTGATCTTATACATGTTATAGGGCATGTACATGAGGCTTTGAATCCCTTCTATTGCAATGTAGCATGTTTTATGTAATCACACGGCGAACCATGTTGCCACCACGCAACAAGAAGGTTCCTCTGTGGGCAGATGGTGTGTTCCTGCCTCCACTGGTCCTACACCAGAATGAGAAGGGCTAACTATGAAAGGTTCCTTGTCTGAGAAGGAGGTAGTCTACTCATTTTTAAAAGTCAAAGTTGCATCTGCTCTTGCCTGTGCTGCTCACAGTCTTGCACGTTAGCTCTTTTGTCACTCACACAATATTTCTATGGCAGAGAAAGCCGATATTCATAAGCAGTAGCTACAAAAGCAAACTAGTTAGTGGAGTTTTGGCAGGAACTGATGTTTTATCTTGTCTCTTTCAAGACTTCTCTTTCCTTTTCTTTGCTTTTCTCATTGCCCATGCCTTTCTCATTGAAGCTATATATCTTCAGCAGCTTTCATGCTTAATTTCATCTTCACATACACTCTCCCTCCTGACTGCCCTTATCTGCTGACTATATGAATTGGACACCTGTTTTCTCTGTTCTTTGGATAAACTGTCCTGGATAAAAAATCCTTCTTGGCTACAAATTCTGGGGCTCTGCGAGAGATCTCTTTATCTCCTCCCATTCCCCCCTACTACCCTGGCAGCAATTATCTCAGGTCTGGCAGACATGGTAGGTGCTACTGGCATTTTTAGTAGTATTAATGAGTGTAAGCTCCTGCACAGCAAAGAAATTACAGAGGCAAGGAAGGGAGAGAGAGCGTGGAAACATCCTCTCTGCAAGTGCAGGGAATGAACCTGAAACAGGAACTCACCAATGTTCAGCAGCATCTTTAAATCCTGTAGGCTGCTGAGTTGGCCTCCTTGCAGAGGGAAATATTGAATCTTTTTCTGGATATTAATTATTCACCACTGCAGAGTGATTTAAAACACATGAGAATTCTCTTAGGAAGCAGTGCCTAATAAATATGTATTCTGTGAAATCTTTAATCGGTTGTATTGGTGGTAATACTTCTGGTGACTGCAGTGGAGCTAGAATGCACCTTGGACCACTTAAGTCAATCCAGATGACAAAGGCATCAGCATCTCCAGTAACTGAATATCATATTTCTGCAGGACTTGTCATAAGTGTGTATTACCTCTTTTTCCTAAGTATTCATAAGGTTCCTTTCAATCCTGCATGCAAATAGGAGCTAAATGTTACATAAAACTAACTGAGTGGAGCTATTCCTGACTTACATTTATATGAGAAATGAACCTTCAAAAAGGTCTATGTAAAGTGCTCTAAGCATTATTCAGAGTACTCTAGAAGAGCCACAAACAAAAGGATTCTTTACTAGAAGTTGAATGGATTTAGTAACCTGTTGCAATGCAAACACAAACATTACAACTGGGACACGTTTCCTCAGACTCGCTGATCTCCTCCGGTTCCCGGTACAGAACAAGGTGAGATGAGTAACATGAATGGAAGGGTTTCTTTAATCCTCTGACATGCCGGAACAGAGAGAATTACTAGATAGTGTGTTGAGTGACAGCTCCCTTAAAAGGATTGTCTTGAGAACATTTTAACAGTGATAAAACGGTGACTAACATTTCAGAGCTGTTACAACACTCCACCTGCAGAAAGGCCACTCCTTGGGAACCAGTCCAACAGAGACTGAGCTATGAGAATGCAGAAATGGAAAAGCCTGGGGAATGAAGAAAAAAGGCAAGAAATCCAGAATATTTACAGGTGTGGAGCTGTCCCTTCTCACTAAGACAAACTGTGTGTTTTCTCCAGCGGGGCTTTGCCTGGACTACATAGTCCTCTGTGCCCTCTGACACTGCTTGCTGTATCCTTTAGCACCCCTAAAGCTGCACCTGCAATTTCTAGATCAAAGGTGAATGAATCTGTGTAGAAAGGTGTGGGAAGTGAAGGTGCCCCCACATGAGTTTGGACAGAGGAGCTCCACAGGGCTCCTCTTGTTGAAGCAAACAGACATTGAGGGGCATTATGAGAATCACTTGGAATTTTCCAAGCTAGTAAAGTTTGAATTACCTATGGAAAAAAAATTAAACAACCCTGAATCCATTATAAAAACTGCTAGGTTCATTCTGTTCAGTGGCTTCCTCAATGGAACACAGCAAGTGGTTTCAACAGTAATTAAAGCTACTGAGACAGAGGCGACAGTAGTGAGGCCTGGAGCTGCAGACTGCTGCATGCAATCAGGACAATGTCAGGGCTGCCAGCCATGTCTCTATGAAAGCAAGCAGTGAATGCATGAACACAGACATATTAGCAACGTTCAGCTGACACAACATCAGTGCACTAATTTGAGATGTTGTTCTTTACCTCCTGAGCTTCCAGGAGGACTTGACTGCACAGCCACACCACTTACACATTTCCCCAAATCACTGGAAATGGACTTTCCCTATTGGACATCATTTGCTTTTAAGTTACTCAGCAAATAAGAAAGTATATTTTGCCAGTCATTGAACTGAATTCCTAACATATCTGCTCCTATGAAGGTCGCTCTTCTGAAAGGTAGCAAGTGACAATCAAGGGAGAAGGACCTAAACCAGAAAGGCCTCTGTGAGTTTCCCCTTTTCCCCTTGGTGATGTGCTCCATCAGTGAAGCACCTCCAGGCTAGAGCAGTAGTCCGAGCATAGCAGCACAGTCAGACCTGGAAATACCTGCTGGACCTGCCTGGCAGCACTGCTGCCTGGCGCTCCAGGAGCCCTCGCTTAGCAGCCACACTTAAACTCTGACATTGCAACAGCCTCTTGTCAGGCAAGGCCATAAGTTAACCAGGCTGCTACTGCTGCCAGAGCAAGAGAACTGGCTTCCCCTTGTTACTGTCTGCAGACACCTGAGCTGCCTCTTGGCTGTCGTGGTACCTCTTGGGGCTTTGCAGAATGCACTATCAAAAATACTTTCCTGGCCATGTTTCAAGCAACAATCCACTTTTTTTATGAGGTTGGGTCAGTGCTAGCAAACAGTGCTATGTCAGTAAGTTACTACACATGGACAACTGAAGTATGTGTTACCTAGGTATTGGTGCTGAAAAGAGTTCAGAAGAAGTCTAATAGGAAGTAGAATGCATTAAGATTGATTATAAATAGATTGAATATAAGTAAGCTTGAACTGAATAAAATAGAGGGATTAGAAAGAGAACTGCTGCAAAAGGGCTTCCAAAGGGATTTCCAAAGATCCCTTGTTTCCTATGGGTCAGCAAATAAGTTAATGCTGGCCACAGCAAACTTAAAAAAGACAAGACCCAGGGGGCTGTTTCAGACTCACCACATTTTGCTATCTAGGAAGCACAAATTAGGAATGCTTGAGAATAGACTACATATCAATGCCAGATGACCATTAGCAGAAAATTTACCTGGGTGTCCTATGTCCAGCCTAGAAGAAGGTATGAAACATAATGTGTTCTAGCAATCTGATTATGACCTGAAAAATAAATACATAAACCAATGAGTCTATGAAGGGTGAACCCATGAAGCCATTCGTGTTTAGATGAGGATAATGTAGCAATGCAGTATTGAGTGACATGGTAACTCTGACCCATGCTTCATAAAAAGTTGTTGATAAGAGCACTGGTGTAGATGAAACCAATTAACAAAGTAATGAGTCAGGTGGAGTATAGGGAGGTTATGGCGAGGTCATCTCCTCTTGATTATAATAATGAAATAAGAGGTATGTTTTCAGTAACATCTTTTATTACAGGAATAATAACATCCTCTTAAATGCACTGCTGTGGGAAATGACATTGAATATCTCTGAGAGGAGAAATGGTTTGGTGAGCCAAGTTCGAAGTAGGGAGCACTACCTGTAAGACAAGTAAGCTGAAAAGCTATGTGCATATACATAAGGACTGTTGCACACTATAGCAGTATACCAGTGAAACATGCATTTAGCTGTTATTTGCAAGTCTAATTCCCTTTCTGCTCTATAAAAGGACAAAATACCTTAATTTTATATGAATGTACTTTTAAACATAGCAATTTGGATTGTGTGAGGATGATGAAATGTGCATAGCTCAGATGAACACTGAATATTAGATTTTACTTACCCCAGATATTCTCCAGCTGTAGTCTTTGGCTGTGCTGTAGGTCAGTCTCTATTTACTCTGTTTTGGATAGATCTTTACGCAAACAAACAGAATATTGCAGATGCTTATGGCTTGACCATGACCACAAGATTCAAATATTTTACAAGGTAAGAAACAGGAGAGAGGGAAGAAGAAGATTCTGCTTTCTATTAATAATAGATCAACCTGATCTAAATAGATTTTAGCCATTGTATTCATCTGATTTGATGAATTAAGCAAAAGTAGGCAGGATCTGTAGCTAAATGAGACTTCAGCAGGAGGAGCCAAGAACTGCAGGAAACA
>JAVCKT010018380.1:0-12510 GCA_032273925.1 Rhynchotus rufescens | reverse complement strand
ATAATAAGAAAGGAAGAAGATAAGAAGGAAAGAAATCAATCATTTTGAACATACCATAGGATCAGAGGATTTGCCATACTATTGTTCCACCTACTCCAGTATTATACTCTGTCTGCAGGCAAAAGCCTCTTATGCTGCACGTGGCTGAATGTGTCACGCTGCACATACAGGGCAACCCCAGCCCCCTGCCCAGGTCCTCCAGGTGATCAGTTTTCACGCTGATACCTGAGATTAAGTGCAGCAATTGTTATTCTAATTCACACAGTTCCCGTATTGTTCAAACTGTCACGAAAATTATGCAGCATTTCTAGCTGTGATTCCTGACATGCTGTTCTTCTCTGTTAGCCCATATACATCAAAATGCGAATAACTGCAAAACGTCACCCCCCTCAAGTCTCTCTTTGCTCATTTCTGGAGTCTCACGGTACATAGGGCTGGGCAGAGCCACACGTCGAGTCTTGCAGAAGGACTGCGATGGCAGAGACCAGGGATAGCAGCAGGACAAGAGATAAAGCCCCAAAAGTCACTGGGAAAGTTGTTACCTGTTTTCAGACATTAGTCCCAGACCAGTGAAGATCAAAGCACTATATAACTCTACTTACATTTAGTGTTTGGAAAGGAAAGATTTATGATAATATCAAGGCAAAGAATCCTGCTAGATATTCAGGGAAATACTATGATCTCGTAATGAACGCAGCATACCTGGATGCTCAAAGGGGAGTCCTTTTATAAAATACTTCAATTTACTGTCACATTGCTTACTGTCTGGATTCCAAAAACAGTCTTAGGTAAATATCATAAATAGGGTTTTCAACTGAAAAGTTAATGAGCATAGCAAACTCACCACTATCTATGATTGCAATAAGTATGTTTTTCTGATGTATTCCCAATTGTACTTGTAGAAGAACCATCCAGGAAACCAACATATTTGTAGGTCTGCAAACACATTTCAGATATTTGTAGGTTTGCAAACGTTTCAGATACAACATTTAAATTCTCTCTCCCGTTACTGAATCAATGCTCCTTTCGAAATAGGAAACAACATGCTTTGCAATGGTTCTCCCATGTAGTGACAAATTTCTGCAGCAAAATCTTTACAGCTCAAGGTCAACACAAGACCATAACTTTAGAACCACTAGGAACTATACATTTTTGGTACCTATGAAAGCATAATCCTTACTTAAAACTCAATTGAACCATGATCACAACAACACAATCACTGGGGTTTCTGAACATCCATGCCATCACAGGAAATACACTGGCCTGTGGTCAGAGGTGACTAGTTTCCATTTGCAGAAATCTAAATAACCTGAGAAAGTACACTGGCCAAGATTCGCCCAAATCAGACATTCCCTATGCCAGGTAATTTTCTTGACACAGTGTTTTTTACTGCAAAGCCTTACTTTACTCTTTTACTGCAAAGCCTTCCATCAATACCTTCTGAAGTAGCTCCAACTAAATCATTTTCAACTGCTCTCTAATGACCACTGAAATGGTACTGAATGCCACGGACACTAAGTGGGGAGGACATCAGTATTATAGTCAATATATTTCTCATTTCACACCTTAATAAACGAGATCATATATGTGTAGGGCTGGAATTAAGCCTCAGTTTTAAAATAAATGTTACACATATTCTGCAACTCAGTACAATACATCTTGAAGATTTTGTTGTTTCTTTTTTCTCTTGGCTGTGCATTTAACAGGGGAAGCCCATTATTTCTACCTCTGCTTTTAATCAAAGCTGAGAATTCTGCACGAAGTGGAAAATTGAAATTGGCTCCTTGTAAATCAAGTCATAATTGTTCAGCTCTAGGTTGCAGGAGCCACTTTGCTACATATTTAAATGCAGTTCTGCTGCAAAATTTGGGGACTTTTCTGATAATCAAAACGCTACAGATTTAGCCCTTTTAATTTTTGCTCCATCTCCTGCCAGCTTGAACTCTGATTGTAATTACCATTCCATCTCCCCCTGAATGACATTGTTTTATCAGAGGAAGACACTCTATCTAGAGTCTGAGCATGATGATTAGGAAGGAACCAGCTTTCAATGGGAAACAATAAGTGTCCCCTGAAATGAATCAGGATGGGATGTAATAACGTGAGGCTAGAGATAATCTCAAGTCCTTGAGACATAATGCCTAACTCCCACAACTGTGCAATGTATGTGAGAATATACTGAGCCAACTATGCAGAAATACAGAGGAGAATAGACAATGGTATGCTGCTGAAGGCAATTTTTAAGGAATAAAAAGGAAATAAAACCAAAATGCTATCTCACTTCACTGGCATTTATCTATCCTTCATGCCTTTAAAACTCTTCTGGCTTTACTGGGTGGATCTAGCTCAACTAGCCACAAATAACAATGCAAGAACAACTCTTGCATTCCAGTATTCCCAGCACTCTTCCAATGTCTATTTGCAGAATGTATGTTATGTAAGAAGGGTACTTAACAGTGTTGAAGAGAACAATAATAGTTCACTATTAGTAATTTTTACTTATTAAGATTCCTTATCGATTAACTGCAGGTGAATGCCAGCAGCCAGGATCCCAGCAGAGAGATTAGGAGAGGAGCTAGGGTCACTTCTGGCTCCTGTCTTGTTCTGCTATATGCTTACAATTCAAAGCAAACAAATAATATTCCCTCCATGGCAAACAGGGAAAAAAGTCTTTAGAGCAGAAAAGGTGTCATCACGCATTTTAGAAATTTGTGAAGCTCTTGCAAAATTACTATTCTATAAATTATAAAAGAAACTTAACACTTTTACAAACAATGAGAGGTAAAGCAATTGCTGCAGGTCCCTGGGAAGCTCCATGAGAAAGAATTAGGGGTTCAGATAGAGAACTCATATCATGAACTTAAAGGTTTAAATAAATACATCTCATTTTTCAGATACACCTGCCAACACTGTTTTGGCCATCACAACCATATTTATAGCTACAGTGGATATGCACCTACATGTGCAAAATCTGTTTGATTTTTTTTTCCCTAAGACCAACAAGATTTAAATCACTTTAGTGTCCAGATGTGAAGTGTTTAATGGAGGCAATCAATTTTGGAAATGTTGATGAGGCCTTAAAAATAGTCACACTTCAATATCAACTGTGAAGAGGACAGCTTTTCCTCCAAGTGGGATAGGATTTTCCAAACATTTGCAAGCATACATTTCAGATGAGTGCTGCTCTGTGTCTCCAATGTAGAGATTATATAGTGGTACTTGCAATTAATTAACAATTGCAGAAGTTACACATCCACCTTTCTGTGGCCTTGTTTCATAGCATCATCTTCCCACTGTCTGTGATGGACAAGCAGCAATACCCTCTCTCGAGCACACACGAGGGACCTGTGAACCAACAGCTCAGTCCAAAGGCAGCCACAGAAACACCACCCAGGTCTAGGGAAATAGCCTTGTTGGAGAGAAAACACAGCATAAACATTACTCTCAAAACTGTTATTTAATATCTGACATTGACAAAGCATATATGCATGCAAAGCGTATTTCTCCTCTTACTTTTTACTAGTACAGGAAAAAAAAAGAATACTAAAAAAAAAAAAAGAAAAAAAAATCAAAAAACACTCAGGATAAGGTACCCAGAAAAAAAAAGCTGAACTCCTCCTCAAAATGCTCAGGTTGTTCTGCTCTGTAATCCAGCAGGGTTAGCTTGGAAATCTTCTGATATATTTACTGGCAAAATGGCAACTGGAATGCACTTCATAAATATTTTCTCCAGGATGTAATGAAAAGATAGAGACTATAAAGGAAAACAGAAAATAATAAGCATGACTAATTTCCATCTAAACAGCACTGACAGCACCAAAGCTTGCATCACACTCATTGTGCCCAACCACTCAGAATTAGGAGACAAACTATCTTCAGCCAAGGAAAGACACGATTGCCTATATTCTTGCTGAAAAGCTAACCTAAAGATGTTTATGAGCTTTCCCTGTTCCCTACCAAAGCCTCAGTGTTTGAATTATGCATAACCATCTCTCCTCACTAAAAAGGAAAAAAAATGCCTTTAGGTTCTGTGTGGAAAGAGGTCTTAGAGTAATGGATTTTTTTGAAGCAGCAGTTCAGCAAATCCAAATAGCTCTCAACCTATTGTACCTGCCTCAGCCTCCAAAAAAAAGAGCATTTGTTATTTGGTCTGTTCGAGCATACGCGCAGTGTCGGCTTCAGGAAAGAAGGGCTGCTCTCATGCACTGCAGTTTAATTTCCTTCGCTGTGAATTTCGGAGCAGGCCGCTCAGAGTGACCCTTGTCGAAAGCTGAGCTTCACCCATGGTGAGAAATCCGAGCAGCTCGTTCCTATGGTTGCTAGGCTCGCAGACAGCAAGGGAATAAATTAGCTACAAAATAGTCAGAGTTTCCAGCTTTTGTGCACCTCTAAAATATCAATAAGCAGTGTTCTGGAGTTCCTAAAAATGATGGGCTCGAAACCATCCTCAGGAGGCCACGGACCCATGCATGATGCAAGACATATTGAGCTTGCTCGGGCTCACCTCAAACATGAGTTTAAAAGGCATTTTTAGAATAACACTGCCTTCCTGAAGAATAAAAACAACTGAAAAGGGACAGCTTGCTTTTATTTTTCAAGGAAATGCAAAGTTTTGCCATTATATCTTCAGGGTCTGCTATGTGCTCCACAGCTGAGAAGCTGCCCGGGGATGCAGCTTAGCAGAGCGAATCCTCCCCGCTTGCGAGGAGCAGGGAGGCTTAGACGCCTGCATAATGTTCAAGACCGTGGGCAGCTGGCTCACACAGACACCACGGGTGAGCTGCCAGGCTTAGGGTTCTGAGCAAAATCTACAGTGACTGAACTTGTCTCAAATCCCCCAGGTTTCATTTGCAGACTGGCTTCCACCCTCTAACCCAGGCAGGTCTTTATCACTGATTCTGCCGCATCTGCTCAGCTTTCTGTCAAATGTGGCTGGACGTTTGTTCCTCTGGTTCTGAGATAAACTCTGCAGAGTTTCTACAAAGGGAAATGGTGGAGTAAGCTCAGCAGGACAGGGGAATAAAGGTCACAACCGGCACATAAAAGTTGTCCTTCAAAAGCGCTCCTGCACACGTTTAGCCGGCAGTCCCTCCTCTGAGGACACAACATGAGCCTTTCTTGCCTTTTGAGTGAGATAACAAACAGATAACACCTAATGCAGAGGAGACTTGATGCTGAATGCGAAACTTTGCCCAATACTTAATCAGAATTTTGAACATCTGCTGAATGACAATTGGGTACTTCAAGAGCATCCTCAAGTCTTTCAAGAGATGTCCCCAACTGCCCCCAGGAACCCTGCTCTTTAACTAGCTTATTACATGGGCACAAACGAAACAACTCCAAAACTTCACAGCCACAGCAGGGGACATATTTCAACACGGACCTTGACCGATATTTGACTTGAACATAGAATATTTGGAAAAGAACAGATATTACAGTTCAAACAAAACCCTTTCATCAGTTTGAGATGCTTTACCCTTAACCCCGTGTGCATAAAGAGATGTACTACACAGCAGTGTAGCAGTGCAAGAAGAAAGACAGTATCCAAGACCACCCTTGGATTCACCTTGAGAGTCCACCATAGTGTAATCAACCAACTTGATTAGTTAGTTTCATTTCCATAAGACTCTTGAAAGTGTTCAGTGTACATGATGTGCTAAATGTTATAATTCACTTGGCCCCTGATTCCAGTTTAAACATCTCCTAAAGCACCTGAACCTGGAATTCCTGAGACCGGAGTGCACACAGAAATTAGTCCATGGGATCAGACCACGGCACAAAGCACATTCCTATACTCATGACCTCAAAGTAGCATGACGACTGCTGCTGTTCTGGTCAAAAAGAACATTACTGGTCAGTATTTTCCTGCTTTACACTGGAAGATCCAACAACTCAACTGCTCAAAAACTGAAAAGAGAACTTGGACTACTTTTCTTTTTGCTGTTGTAACCGCATTTTATCTTTGTCTATTATTGAAGGAGCATCACTTCTTATAGCTTCTAAAAATTCAACTAGAATTTTTTCTATATAGCTATATAGCTTCCAAAAATTCAACTAGAATTTTTTTAAAAAACTCAACTAGATTCATTATAATGAATCTACAGCTTATATTATAAATATCAGGGCTTTCTCATATTTCTTCAGAACATGGTCCATTTTAGCACATGCCAGCCTTTCATAAATTCTTATTAAATTTAGCATATATATATATTTATGCATGCCAAGGAGCCAAACAGCATGCAAACATTCTGCATTTTTCATTCATTTCTTGGTTCTTTTTATACACAATTATTTATGGGACAACATAACACAAAAGCTTGCTCTCCTTCATGCATCTTGGACCTAAAATAAGTCTCAGAAGCACAAATATCAAGTTATTTAGGGTCTCTTGGCATTATAAAAATGTAAAAAACTTTACTGCAGACACCAAATATTTATAACATTTGCAGACATTTATCAGTAATGTTGCATAAAGCACATGTGAAACTCTGCTAATGGTCAATGTTATGTCAGGGATGACTGCAGCCTTAACTAACTTTTATGCACATTTTTACAAAAACAACGAAGCAAAACTACAAACTATTGTAACTCGGGTAGTAGTTAAAGTGAATTTTAATAGGCTTCTATGAAGAGATCAAGAGATCATCCTGAACTTCAGAATTCTCAGATGAATCCATATTAGTATTTTCATAACATCAATAATCTAGAAGGGTTGTGGACAGTCCAATCAAACTGCATAGTACTGACAATATACTTGAGAGTCTCTTACCAACAAAATGATAAGAATAATAAAAACAATCAATTAAACACAGATCGTTTAGCAGAATAACACCTTTGTTGATTATCACTTTATACAGCATTATCCTAGCCAACTTCTTGCTTATCACCTGGCATTGAAGAAATCACCATGTCTTTTGCCACACGTATGGATTGCTGCTCTGCAGCATTCTGCATTACTATGGTGTGAAACTTGCAGCAGCCAGCTGCCCTTAGAATAACGCTCACTAACACTCTAAATCTGGACTTTACACAGAGTAGAAAAATGTTTAATTTGCAGCAGTGTGTAGTCTGAGCTTATGCATAAATGAATTTTATATATATATATAGGTGTGTGCGTGTATAAATATATATCTATAATACACACACACACACCCCTAGATAGATCAATTCCTGTATTTTGTTTGCTTTGAAACAGCAAGGTATCATATTTACCTGCTTAGCCACGGTTTACAGAGAATGAAAAGCAATCACTTAGAATAGTAGCGGTTGCTTTAAGGGATTTTTTTCCCCCTTTTGTATGGCAGATGGATGGATATAATACCATCAATTCATACCATGCTGAATTGTGACTGTGTCATTTTGTTAGAGCCTGCTGATTTTGTATAGAAATTTGCTGTTGGATTAGGGTTTTTGCCAATCCTGGCAGAAGAAAAAGGCCATTTAATGTGTCTTGAATTGCCATATGGTTTGGATAAAAGAAGTAGTTTCAAGGCAGTCGTGAAACCCGATGCATATGACTAAGTCCATGTGGCTTTGGTGGGCTGGCATACTCCCTGTCACATAACGCACCTGCTGCAAACCAGGTATTTTCATGAAAAATAGAGTTGTCACGGCTCTTGATCCTGGCTGTACCTCAGAGTCAGGAAACAGCATCTCGTTCTGGTGTTATTCATCTACTTGGAAAATCTATGTGTATGAACTGGAATGTGGAGTGCCGAGACTGCCAGCTTATAGTACAGCTAATTCAAATTCTACTTCAGCGAAGTGTTCATCTTGCAATTCAGATTTTATGCATAATATTCATTCACAAATTCATGATATTTTACTAACCTACTTAAATCTCATCCTTCTCTTTCAGAATAGATAAACAGAGCGTACTATAGAAAGAACTAATTATAGCACTACCTCTGAACTAAGAGAAAACTCACGAGTCTCATTGAAGGGACTCCAGTTTTTTTACTGTGATCAATCTGACCCTGCTTTTTCATCCATTTCTTACAGCAGCATTAGACCAGTAATATCTAATAATACAATTCTTATCTCCTTTTATCTTTTGCTTTGTCTTTTTCTGTCCCACTCTCTAAAAAGCCTAGGAATAATAATAATAATAATAATAATAGTAAATGGAGATAAGGTCATCTTAAATATACAGTTTTCTCCTCCATTGAATAACTTGAGGACTTGTGGCTCCAATCTAGCTTCATCATTTGATGGACCCTGTAAAACATGTGCTAAGAGCAGAGTACCTCAGATTGGATCCGGATCAGTCCATCTGCTCCACACAAGTTCGAGCAAAAGCCTAGTCATGGGGCAGGTGCTCGGCTACTCAGCTTTGCAGAACTTCAAGGACTCAGGACATATGTAGAGACAAAACTTCAGGTTGTCTAAGGAAATTCACAGAATGAATGGCTTGCAGAATTGGTTGCCTTCAGTATTATGCGACAGCAGAGTAGAAATTTGCTTTCTGCTAAGCCGAAAAGACTACAGTTTGGAATTGAATTTTGAATTTATTAGATTAATCACCTAAATCCCATAAAGGGCTTCTTGGTTCTGTTGAGGGTGTGCTACATTTTGAGATATCCAAACACACATCAGCTCTTACTGCTGCTAGGATTTTCTCATCTACAGGGCTTTTTCCACACACACCCCCCGCCTCCAACACGGTGGACTTAGTTTAGCAAACAACTTTGCTGGAAATTGCTTTGTGTGCATTACATGTTTTGCTAAGTGATATTTCCCTAGAGCTGACAGATCACTCCATAGCAGCAGATGTGCATGTTTAAAAAAATCACTACCATAAGGAATAGATAGCATAATTATATTTACTGCTGTTTGTTATCATACCACATATCTAATGGTATGGATACTGCTACAATTGAGACTAAAATGCATCCTCCTTTTCCTTGGTATAGTCTACCTAAATACCTTCGTTTCTCTAATTCCAACTTAAGACTAAAAGTACACTAAAAGACTCCGTTGAAGTATAGGCCAAAATAGTGACGTGCTAAAGTCAAAGAAGAATGCGTCTTAAATATCAAAAGACTTAGGACTACATCTTTTTCTATTTTTAATCTACTTTCTATACTTTCACTTCACCTGATACTAAGTTATAAATATAAATATATATATATATAGAATCATTACATACATATGTGTTTTTATAATATATATAAACAGCATGACATTTTTGGCAGACTATCCAACTAAATTCAATTGTATCTATGCATCAGTTACCTGCGGTCCACAAGTAATGTGTTATGTCTGTCACTGAGAAGCTGAACACATACCTTTGGAATGGTTTTCATGTTCAGAACCAAAGAGAATTAAAAAGGTCGGAAATACCAGAAAGGCAATGACACAATTTCAAAAGGTTTTAATCGAAACATGTTGTTCTGAAACAGTCCATCAGCTGTTCACCTAGTAAGTATTCCTAACCTCTTTGGTTTCATTTCTGACCTGATAATGTTTACACCAATTTCTGTGTTCTTTTCATTTAAAATTTAAATTGCTGCTCCATTAGTTGTAGATAGACTCTAAATTTTTAGTCTTTTGAAATCTTATTCTTTTTTCCACATAAAAACAAGGCTAGTATAACTATTTCTGGATTAACAGAAAAGAAACAGAAGAAAAATATTTTAAGGAGTTAAATTACTTCGATTCTCAAAACAGCAGTGCCATCTATCAGAACAGCTTCTTGGAAGTATATAACGTATCATTCAAAAACCAAGAACCCAATGACAGGACAAAAACTTTTAACTGTATAACTACTAAAATTATGGTCACACTTCCTGGAATTTGAAGGAAGGACTAGAAAGATGTGTCTTTCAAATAACAATTTTAATTACAGTTAATCTATTCTGCCATAAATCTACACTATTTAGTTAAAAGCTAGCAATAGAGTTGGCAGGTTATGTACATGAGATCAATGATTTATTTTTTGCAAGAGTTACATATCAGATTAAAGACTTGCTACGCAATGTAAGTAGAAAAATATAAATGAGCAGAGTCATACATATGAAACATATACTACTACAACATAGTTTCACAGTCTAAACTGGACTTTGCATTGCAAAAATATTTCTATTAAGTTCTGTAGAGAGTGATTGTGAGGCATTAAAAGAGGAAGAACTTAAAACCACTTTGAAACCTAAAAACAAAGTAAAAGAAACCTAAGATTTTCTTATTTGAGGTTGCTGGTCTTCAGCTCAAATCAATTAATATAATTCAAATTAAAATTAAAAGCATTTTACAGCATTATGAAGATGGAAGAGCCATCAGCAGGCACCCAAAATAAAGGATTTACTGTGCAGGGGAACACCAATTGTGTAATGATTTATGACTATTTCTAAATAACTTGAATTATATAGTTATAACATCTCAAATAATAACAATAAATTTAAAACATCTTGTGAGATATGAAAGCATACAGAAAAAGATGAGAAATAAACCTTACAGATTTGTGATTTAAATCACAAAAAGCAAGATTGTCTATTATTTCTCTATAGCAATGAGAAAAGAGATGAGATATGTAAAGAACTCTCACCTATCTTAACTGGTTTATACTAATCGTGTAATGGGACAAAAAGTACCACGTCAAACCTAAGGATCTTTGCCAGAGCTGGAGGCAACAGGCTAAAGTATCAATAGTCCAAAATCGTTTAGAAACAGTAAATGCCCTGAAGTCAAGGGAATATCCATTAGAAATGTCCTTGAATTCTTGAGCACTCTAATGACAGTGCGCAGTCCTAACTGGTCTCTCTTACAACATGACTCAAGTTTTATGCCTTGTAAAGTATAAAATGGTGGCTAGAAAACCAGCTTGCCATTTCACAAGCCCAAAAATTTTAATTCAGATTCTCTACATGTCTTTTTCTAGACTAACAACTGGAAAAGAGAGACTGGCGACGTATGACAGGACTGCAAGACTAATATCAATATGATGCATTAGGTAATTAATTCCTCTCTGTGTGTGTTTGATTGAAGTGCAATATGAACTGACCCTCTGTGTTTCGTTTTAACCAGAGGGCAACTGTTTGGTTACATTAGTCAATTATTTAAAGTCCTTCCTTCAAAGAATCCTTCAGTATATTAGTACTTACAGGAGGTTAATAATTGAACAGTAGAATGTCCACTAACATAATGCAATGGTCATGAATAAATACAGGCATAAAATATTGGTAATGGATCTTGATTCCATAATAAATCTCAACAGAAAATCAAGGCCACCTATATTAAGTCTGTAAAATATAAACATTCATCTTGTCAATGTCTACATTTTTTTTTTAAATCGATTTTAAATTTTAAAAAATAGTTTTATTCTAAAATGAAAATAAAATGCTAGCTACCATCCTTCAGCACTAAGTATTAGGACACCTCCAGATTTCTAATATTCTGTTTTCTTTACAGCATCACTCTCATATCTCCCTTGAAGGCTGGGGGCTACAGACAGAGCGAATCTTAGCAGCTTTCCCAGAAATACACGGGCAGGTCGTATCACCTCAGTAAACTCTGATTACTTTAGGCATAAGTGTGTTATATTCATTAAACTTTTCTTCCTTCTTTACAACCTTTTACACTGCCATGACAGACCACGATAAAAACGCTTAGCCATAAAAACAAGCATACCTGGACTTTTTCATATAAAGAATCCAGAAGTGGATCAGAAAAACCTATTTCCCCCTAAAATTCCAACCCTCTGAATTACATCTCCCTTCCTAACTCTTCCACAGTTTCCCTTTACCAATCTTTTAGTTCAGAGTAGCTGCAAAAAGGGCAAAGATAGTGAATGTCAAGCTGCTTTATACCTAAATAATAATGTTTTCTAAAGAGTGAAGGAGCCACAGATGCTGATGTAACTGCAGCCGTGTCCTCCTCATGGATCTGTCCAAAACCACTGCATAAATATAATGGTTTCATAAACCCTTCTCAGTCATCTTCTAAATGTTTCAATATAGAATCCTAATTCTAGCATGCTGGTCACTTTTTCCTTCATTTTTGCAAATATCCTAAATCTTGGCCGACAAAACAGAGCAAAATACAACATGGGATTTACCACAAATCAAGCAAAGTACAAAATTTACTGCCAGTATTGGCATTAATACAGGGCCTTTTGAAAACACAACAGCCCCTTCTCAAAGTTTATTCAGAATCACGTCCTCAGCCAAATTGTGTGTCCTGTATGTGATTTAGTGAGCTACATTCTCACAGAACATGGCCCACAGCTCTGTAAACAGAATGACAGGGTCATTTCTGTGGCTCATGGGCAAGCAGGACGGCATCGCTTACACCTACAGGCCTCACTCTGCCAAAGACATTGTTGTCCCATCCAAACCACCAGGAACACCCTTGGCCTGTGTAACACCATAGTTTGATATCAGAAATCAGGTGGAATTACGCCACTTGGCATTGACCACATTCAAAGTCATGCCTGAGAGCACACCAACAACACACGAGACTGAACGAGGACCTGCCAACCACACCAAGTCCCTGACTGCTCTTGTTTAGATGCCA
>JAVCKT010018374.1:7595-21633 GCA_032273925.1 Rhynchotus rufescens | reverse complement strand
TACGTCGTGTTTTCTTTTTTTTGTGTTCTTTTTTTTGTTTTTTTTTTTTGTGAAGGAAATTGCACATTTCTGTGCTCCTCAGGATGTGCCTGAGCAGTGAGGGTAGCAGCGGGAGCTCTGCTGGCACCTCTGGAGATTCAGGGTGGGAAATGAGTGGATGGAGGGAGATGGGCAGGACACAGTTCAGCAGGAATGCCAAGGATGTGTTTTCCTGGGAAACAACATCAGAAAGAGCACATACAAGAGGGCTTGAAGGCTTTGGAGGGACAGAGTTAGCGTTTGGCGGACATAGGGGAGGATCTTCATGGGAGTACACGAGTAGCAGGTTGATTTCCAGCTTTCTTAGACTTATTCACGTAGCAGAAGCTGTGGGCAAGTAGCAAATAATCATCTCTTACCAATGCAGAGGTAGTGCTCAAGCCCCAAGAACTGTGAGATGGGACTTTCCCCGCACCAGGCTGTCCTCTCAGCAGGAAAAACACTCCAGGGCTCCTCAGGTATTCATGTTATTGGCTAAGTGAGTCCTAGGTTGGGTTTTGGGCAGTTGGACTGAGCCAGTCCTCCACGTGGGTTTGGAGTGGGCCTGGGGGATTAGGAGGCATTTTGGTCACAGGCAGCGGGGGGTTCTGGTGACCGGGGGCGGCAGGGACATGTGGCTGCTCCCGTGGGACGGCTCTGCTGGCAGAGCAGGGCTGGGGTCCTGGGACCGTCACCAGTGTGGGGTGTTCAGCGAGGCATCGGCGCGAGCCAGGGCTGCAGGAGGAGGCTTCACAGCAGCTGCACAGGACGTAGCTTTCTCAGATTCATGTGTGTGCAAAAAACAATGCCGGATTTTTCTGGGTTTTCAGGTAGTCTTTTCAGGTAGTGTTAAGTTGCTGTTTTGTAAATAATGGTGGGATTTTAGGATGCTTCTCAAATGTACTATTTACTAAATTAGTTTGTAAAGTTAGTTTCAAAAAATTATATAGTTGTGTGTATAAATGTATACATACACCCATGTGTAAGCATGGATGCAGGAGTTCTTTTGCACAGATGTATCTTTAACAGTTGGGAAGGTAACCAGTGCATACACTGCAGTGGAGACACCGAGTAAGCTTGTTGGGTTTCCATTGGTTTCCATTTCCAAGGAACTATGATCCCCCCCTAAGACTTATCCCATGAAGTAGCCCCATTGAAAGCACCATGGCAGTCCGTGAGCAAAGGATGTATGTGTGGCAAGGAGACCCCTGTGCAGATGCTCTTGAGGAGATGCCAACTTTCTTGGGCCTGGGAAGCGCAGAGCTTCCCTCCTTGCCAAGGCCAGGAGCCACCGGAGCAGCCCTGAAATCCCTGCCGGCTCCAAACTCGTTTTTCCCAGGGCTGCCAGATCTGCACAGGACGTCAGGTTTGATGGAAACCCAAGGGGTGGTTTCCCAAGGAGCATCTAAAGCTTCCTCTGCAGGTCGGCCCCTCCAACAAGGGCCGGCCCATGCCTGAAATGCCATAAAAATCTGTTTTATATTTTGTTTTTTGGGCTATTTTTGCCCTGCTCTGTTGCCTTTCCTGAAGTGCAGGCTTCTCCCTGTGAGTCACCACGGATGGGCTTTTGTTTTAATTTTCTGCGTTAAGCTGCAGGTCTGCGCTCAGGAAGTATCAGCTGTTCACAAACGGAGTATATATATTTTTCACTTTGTGCTGGGTGGGTCTGTATACTGAAAAATAGGTCAAGAACAGTAATCTAAATCTACTGCTAATAAATAATTAAAGCTAATGGAATTTGCACAGGATCTGTGAGCTGAAATATTTCAGAAAGTAGTGGTGTATATTTTGCTACTGTAAATCAAGATTTCTTATTTATCGTGGTGCTAGGCAAAAGCATATCTATAAATGAAATTTAAATGATTTTTTTTCTGTACAGAGAAAAACCTGGCATGCTAATGTATTAAAATAACTAAAAATATCATAGCAAATAGATAACAAAGTGATTCATTCTTTAATGATCAGATTTCAAGTAAATACTTGAGCAGTCTTGAGCAATAAGAGGTTTTTTATCTTGTTAAATCTCAGTGTGAATTGAGCAATAGAATTGTTTGCTCATGTGATGTAATTTGTCTTACATTTTAGGAATTAAATAAGTCATCTAAACTACTAGGTGATACCTTTTTGGACAACTCTCTGGGATTTTCCTTTCTTCTAGAGCAGCCGGCCGGCACTTACTAAGCCTTAGTGCTTCCCTTAGTGAACTTCGAGATGTGTTTGGCCCGGATTTCTGCTGAAGAAACTGTATTTTACTGTATTTCTTCATAATTACGAGTACAAAAAAATAGTATTTAAACTCTCTGTATTGGAAAGTGAGCATCTATCCCATCTCGTTCATAAATTTTGCAGCTTTCTGTGTGTCACGATGACAGGTCAGGTGCATAAAGTTTGTATTACCCCAACACGTGGCCGATGCCGAGCTGCCCCCCGGGTGCTTTGGGCCTGGCTGTGTCCCCCTCTCCCCTTCCAGCTCGAGGCAGATGAAGCAGGGACCCAGCAGGGTCACTGGGATAAGATGTGTGAACAAAGCGCGTGTCGTCGTGCCCGCCCGAGGCTGCACAGAGAAACCCTCCTCCGCTCTACAGGAGTGAGTATTCCTGGTTCCATGTGCTGACAGAGGAGGGCCTTGCTGCCCTCACCAGCTCTTGGAAGCAGAGTGTCCTCCACCCTTGGGTTGTGGCCTGGGTGGCAGTCATCTCCTCAGCACAAATACACGTCGAGGGTTGTTGTGGTGCCGGGTAGTGTCTGTGAGAAAGCACCTGGCGTCGCGGTGCCCGTTTCTGGGGAAGGCCGAAGGGCAGGAGATGCGCAGTGGGGTAAGATGGCAGGAGGACCAAAGCGTCATGTTTGCCACGTGCCGGCCCTCAACCAGCTGGTGATGATGGTGACCTAGAGCAGGAGCTGCTGGACACCTTCACATCTCAAGTTCATTAAAAATAAGGTGTCGATAACCTGACCATCGGCGTGGGTCAGGTTCTTTTGTTCTGTACAATAAGATGGACATGTTAAGACATGTACATTAAGATGTACATATTCTGTACATTAAGATGGAGACAGATAAATAACGTAATTGAGTTGTCAGAAAAGTGTATTTGCTGTCCAAGTTCTTACCATAGATTTTTTCTTGTTTTGTTTTCTGAAGAGTGAGACTTTCTTATGAGAGTTAAAAAGCATGTATTTGGACTCAAATTTCACAGTGTCACTATTTGATCAAAATACAAACTAGTTGTTTATGGCACTGTAAAGGGGAAAACACTCTATTTATTACCTTTCAGCTATTAGCTTTGATTCACGTCCTGACAGGGCATCCCAATGCCGAGTGTCCAGGTACCGCAGCGTCCACAGCAGCGCTTAGCCGAGCTGGAATCGTCCTGATAAATCGTCACATGGCACTGGAATAGCAGGCCAGTAATAGGATGGCGTAGGAGCGCGTGGATATTTCAAGCCGGCTGGGCTGATAAATTCTCATTTGTTTTAGTGCTCGCCAGCGTGTTCCCCGGCTGGCCGCGGCGGTGACTCGCTGGGCGCGCGGGCCGGCGCTCGGGGCTCTTCCTGTTTTGATGGCAGCCCCGGCAGTAAAGGCCGCTCCGCTTTAAACAGATCATAAATCATCTAGTGTCCTTGCTGCGCCGTGCTGCGCCTTCCCCTGGGCCACAGCTGAGTGTCTCTCTCGGTGCGCTCTCGTGTGGGAAAGGTAAAATTCTGTTTGATGTGAGTTGAATATTTTGAGACAAAGTCTGATGAGGAATTTTGCCCAGCTGCCAAAAATAAATCTCCACAGCAGAGTTTTTGCTAGTGACTTGAGGCACATATAGTCCTGCCTCTTGCGTGTGTTTATTTTTACTTGCCTTTTGTTGAGCTGTGTGAAGTTTGGATGCTGTTTAGCCAAGGATGCTCCTCTCCTGTGTGTTGCTGCTGCAGATCTCAAGTTGTTGCTGAGATTCCACGTTTCCAAGCAGTTTGTCAATGGGAATCCAAGTGCCCTGGTGATCTCTGTGTCCTGGGATGGTGCCAGGCTGCTAATGGGAAGGACCTGAGCACCAAGTCGTGTTGAGCTACCTTCACCTCCATGGCAAGATATTGTAAAAATTGCTTCGCCAACACCAAAAGCTGCTGTTGAAATCGAGCACGACCCGTTTGCCCACTGTGGCAAGAGCTCTGCTTAGCAACACTTTGATTGCTGGGGTGAGCGGTCAGCATCCCAAGCTTGCCCAACAAGCACATTGGGGAATCCAATCCTTTTTGGCCCCAACAGCTTTTCTCCCTTTTTGACAGCTTGACTGACCAGCTTTTTGGCATTGGGATGCTCATCATATTCCCCCAAATCATTTGGTATTTTGGCATTCTTCGTATTCCTCCTTTTCCCGCTTCTCCACCCATGGAGCAACTTCATCTTTTTCTAGTAAAGCTGACTATGGCTGCAGAGAGCTGACACCACTCGTACCATGACATACGAGGTGCACGAACCACTGGTGCCTGTCAGAGCTGGCTTGGGGCTCTGGGCAGAGCTCAGGTTGGCCAGCACCAGCTTCCACCCAGCGTCTTGGGGGCACTTTGTCCTTCGAGCTGTGCCTAGGCTGAGCTCTGATTCTCGTGAGCAGTGGGAGCAATGCCCCGTGCTTGCACACGGGAGAACCTGCAGCTCATCCAGGCAGCTCTCCCGGGTTTCTGCTTGTGGCTCTGGTATCAGTTTGCTGCTTGGTGCCAAACATGCCCATAGATTTAGAGGCAGTGAGTGCTGGGGCAGAAACCATGAAACTGACGTGTGGTTTTTATTTTGTGAAATGTTGCTGCACTTGAGTGCTGTGATTTCTCCCAGATTTCTCCCAATTTTTAAAAAGGTGTCAGCATCCCAATTGCAAATCTGGTGTCTTGGGTTGTAATTGCGCTGCACGTTTCAACCTGATGTGCCGTGTTCTGGCCTGACTTGCAGGCACTTACTTGGCCATTGATTGTCATTGCAGTTATTTTCTTCAGTGTCCTCGCTGCTGCATTACACGTTGCAAAACGTGCAGAGCCCTGTCATCTTCCAAAGCAGTCAGCAAGTGGGAAATGCTGCCTAACTTGCCAGGTTTGGTCTGGTAGAGGCGTCAGTCATAGCTGCTGTTGGTATGTGAGGATACTACCTACCCTTCTGCTCTACAAGAGACAACAAAACGTATCTGGAAACTTCTAGGTGACTTGCTTTAAAAGTTTGTGATTTGGTGCTGAAGAGGGAGCTCATAACATCCATGTCAAGCTGGAAGCACAGACTAGTTCAAAGTGGGTTCTAGATATGCCTTTCACTTAACCAAAGCTCAAATCTCAAAGCAATTGAGATTTAAGTAGTGTTCCAGAAGTGAAAGCAGTTTTAGTAAAAACTTGACAATGCCGTAATCTTTCTTTTTCTAATGGAATATCTTGTTTCTGTCTTCTAGGACCTGCGCAAACAGGTAGCTCCATTACTGAAGAGTTTCCAGGGAGAGGTAAGAGCTTGGCCGTCTCTGGGGTCTTTGGGTCTTGCTTCCTAGCAGCCCGCTGGGTGCAGAGCTCCCTGGGCAGAGCACCATGCCCTGGTACAGGAGTAGTTAGTTTGAGCACTTTAAGCATGCAGTGCAATATGTCCATGCAAAAATGCAAAGTTATTACATTTTTTTTTCCACTGAAAGCCTTTTGGCTGTGAAACTTTATACTCTAAAGGGCGTGGTGGAGCCTAAAGTCAGCCCATTTTGGTTGGAAAACCAACAGAATGTGTTGATGACTGGTGCTGCCTCTTACTTTGATTTCCCTTCCCATCTCTGCTGAGAAATAGAAGATTAGCACGATCACGACTTTAAAAGCCAACTGTTGTAATTTTGAAGAATTGGCTTAAACTGTCCTTGAACGGAGCCCTCAGTGAGCCTGGCATGGCTTGGAGAGAGGCTAACGTGAGCTCATGTGTTTAAATATCCTCCCTTGCATGAATCACAGGACTGCTGGAAACATGTATTAGTTCCCTTTTGTTAAGGGAAATCCACTGGTCGCTTTAGCTAGCTGAATTTTCTTCTCAATTTGGTCATGAATATTGATTAATTATGGTTTTTTTCCCTCCTTTGTACTATGTCTTTGTAGAATATGAACTTGTAAATAAAAACCTCAAACAAGAGGGGTTCACGTTCTGTGGATATTTGTCTCAATCAAAAGAGATTGCAGATGAAGTCCATTCCAGTTCTCAAATACCTCATTTCCATTAGTTCCTGGAAATAACTTTTTTTTCATGATTTGGAAGGTTTGAGTAAGTGCTTTTTTTCCTGGTGACAGTTAAAGCCAAAGCATTGTGAAATGGAACTTAGCATGCTACAAATTTTTAAATTTATTCAAAGTGCATTTGGGATGCTAGTAATTTATCATTGTAGTATTATTTTATTATCATACCTCTTCCCTCTTTAGGATTTTCATGGAAATTTGAATGCAGTTTTTGGAAGTGAGCAGAATGTTGTGTCTGATTCAAAGTGGATAGCATTGACCTTTTGATTTTTACTGGTAGCTTTTCTAACTTTCCTGGAAGATTTAAAACCTGGCTGGTATAAATAGGCTACTATGGGCAAGACAGAAGTAATTAATTTAAGACATGTAAAATTCCTGTTGTTTCCATTTTAAACTGCATGTTTGTTTGCTTACAGTTAACCAAAGGATGTATCATCTTAATGCTGGGCTCGGGGTATGCTGTGCTAAATACAGAGCACATTCACGAAAGGCTAAAGAGCTTTATTATTTGAGCATTAAAATGATTACATAGCATTTTCAAGTTAGCAAGGCAACCATCTTCAAGCAGCCATCGAAATAACCCTCCCGAGCGCAGCAGATCGCAGCGCGTTATCGTGTTTACCCGCGTGCACGGATATTTGCGCGTGAAATCAGCAATACGAACAGCTAGTTCCATCAAACAGCACAGCCTAAGAACGTCAGCTGTGGTGTGGAAACTGAGCGTCCGCATCCGTATTTGTGAAGTCACCAAATAGATATTTTAAGGCTGGGAAAGGATTTCCTGAGGTCGTTGGCATTCTTTTCATGTGGCTTAAGAGCACTGCCCGACGGCAGCGCAGGAATCCCGCGCCGGGAGAGGCCGGCGAGGCGGATGCTCCCGGACACGGGCTGTGCTCAGTCCCTGCAAAAGCCGTCCCACATTTACCTCTCGTTCCGAGGCTCCTGCCCTCCCGAGGAGAGCGCTCGGGCTCCCTGCTTCGCTGTGCTGCTCTTTAAGCTATCGGTTTGCTCAGGGGAGTAATTTAATAATTTTCCATATGCGGGCAACAGAAGCTGGAGACCTGACGGGTGTGCTGCAGCTCCTAATCTTGCCTGGGAACGAGCGCTTTAATAATGTGTATGTCTCAAGAAATGAAAACATGCCGCCTTCTGCGCCTCTAAAGGAGTGTTCCTGAGCTGATCTTCATCTCACTTCTCCCCCCCACCTTTAATTTCCTTATGTTAAATTTACAAACCTAATTAATACAATTTCTTTCCTGTAGGTTCGCTCCATGATGGCTCAATTAGAGGAGCAGTAGAACTGTGGTTCAATATTCAGGCCAGCCTCATAATTGAAAACACATTTTCTTCTCAAAAGCTGCAGCTGGTTTGGTTCTGCTCATGCAGAAAAGGATATAACCTTGCATAACATAGGAAATGAACGGTTGAGAGAGAAGCCAAATTCAATTTCAGTCAGATATTTTGAGGATAAGTCCATGATCTATGGAAGCAAGGGAATGAAAAGTGTGTGTATGTGGAAAGCAGCGTATTCAGCACTCTATTAATCACGGCTAGCCTGGGTGCTGTTGTGCGCTGTTGCGTTAGCGCTGATTCTAGTACAGAGGCTGGAGAGCAGCCAAGCACTCCAGAAGTTAACCTCTTAAAGACCCTGAGCTGCTTTCTGTTGAATAAATGTAATTCTGTGGTCAGAAATAAATGCTTGTGATGTAGCAGGAGCTTTGAAAACAACAGCGTGGCGAAGCTATTACAAATTGCTCTGTGTTGGAGAAGTCAACAGCATACATCAAAATGTGGAGCCTTCTCCTTGCCACTCCGGGCCCAGAGCTCTGCAGCCTGGCAGGGCCAGTCCTCTTAGACCACTCACTGTAACAACGGGGAGTAAATGCGGTATTTTTAGGGATAATTGCTATCTTTTAATGCCCACTCGGCGGGGTGTGGATGTTGGGTTGTCCTTGGCACTGCAGGAACGCAGAGACCATTTTATACTTTGGGTCGATTTTGCTTTGGGATCCCGGCAAGGCTGCACAGCTCCTGGGCTTTTGGGGTGGCGGCGGCTCCGTGCCGCTCCATTTCTCTGTTTACACAAGTATGTAAATGCTTATTTATTTATTTTTGGTGGGCTTGATTGCAGTTGAAACAACATCTTTGCTCGGCAAGGTGATTTAAATACACTTCAGCATCTTGAGGGCAGACACGCTCTCCTTGATGAGCTGGAGCGGTGCTGCTGCTGGCACTGGGCTGCAGGATGGGTAGAAAACATCCCTGGGTGAAGAGCTGTATTTAATCCTAGGCTGCTGCTCCACTGCTGCATGCCCAGGCTATAGGGAAAAGGGTCTTCACCATCGTCCACGCTGGTCCGAAGGGACAAGGGGGCACCAAGCACCCATGTGAGGCTGTCGTGAGGGCTCCAGCATCCCTCTCAGCACCCGTGCATCCCTCCAGGGATGGCAGTTTCCCTGGGATAACTTTGGGGAGGACTCAGCCCAAGCCCTGTTAATGTTATGTAAGTGACAGGGTGCTGAAATCTCCGTTGGCAGCTGGTAGGCTGTCTATATTAAGGGCCGCTATACTGCTGACACCCATTTGGGTGAAATGCTAACAGTGAAGGGAAACTATTTATGCAAAATTTAGTTAGGCAGCAGCATTTCGGTTAGCAGAGCAGCAAGTATCTTCACATCCTTTTAGAAAGGAGAACTTGATGGGTGCTGAACTCCTGGGCATGGAAGGGTTGCACAGGGCGCAGCGTTTGGCCGAGTGGCCTCCTCATCCAAACCCTGCTCCTCCAAGTGCCAAGTTTTTCCTCTGTTTATTCCAAAATTACCGCAAGGCTCTTTATAAGCTAGTGTCTGGCCTCGTTCTGCTATACTAGGGCAGCAGTGATTTGTAAGGGAGTAGTTCAGTGTAAAATACGAGTAAAGATTGTGTTGCAGTGTTTGTGTACAGGTGGATTGCGCGCCAAGGCTGCTAATGAGCTGATTCCTGCAAGGATTCCCTGGCCCTAATTTTTAAAACACATGCACAGACTTTTGGTCAGGTGAGAGACAAAGAAAAGCGATTGTGGATTCCACAATCCCCGTGGAATTGTGGATTGTGGATTCCCGTTTCTTGCTGAGGCAGGAGGAGAGGTGGGTGAGTGAGTGAAGGTCCCACTCATTTCACTGCGCAGCTGCTGCTCCCACCGAGAAACTGGAAGTGAAATTACCCAGGGCCGGCTGCTCTTCTGCTCTGCAGGGACTACTGCTTCTTTCCTTCCAGGACTGGCATCCCCTGGTGAGCACAGACACACGCGGCCGGGAGCTGCAGCCTTGTTGGCTTCCCTCGTGCCCCGAGCTGCTGCCAAACTCATCTGCAAAGGGCCTGGGGAGAGAGCAGCCCCGCGCAGGTACCAGCCCTGGCGCCGCGCCGAGCAGGTTCCTACACAGCTTGCTACCAGACCCACCGTAACGTCCTCACATTTGTTCAAGAATTTATAGCACAGCTAAAATACACACCATATGCTTTAAGCAGCTGCACAAGAATCTTTTTTCCCCCTTAAAAAAAAAAAAAGCCTTTTAATTGCAGCAAAAAGAAAAACAAAATAGTATTTTTACTTCTGGTTCTGTCAGCTGTGGAAAAAAAAAATCTAGGTGGCCTGTTGAGCCGTATGTTTTTATTACATTTCTGTATAGCTATCTGGTTATGTTAAAGGGTCAGCAAGGCAGGGAAGTGGGCACTGTGCACGTACCAAGTGTGCACTCTAATATCCAAGTGCAGGGGATGTTGTAGAGCTGTTAAAATGCACAAACTTAGCAGCTCTCGTGCTGTTTTATATGGAAAAGCAGCCAAGCCCCATTGTAAGAGCTTAAGAGAAAGTGTTGTGCAGGGCATTAATAACTGCTATTTGATTCCTTTGTACCTATTCAGGAAGATACTGGGGCTTAAAATAACGCTGCATTAACGAGTCGTTATCGTGCTCTTCCCTCTGGTTAATGTGTTCCTTAACATTCTTAATGACGCTTCTGCAGCGCAAAGAGATTGAAGACCAGGGAAAAGTCTTCACTATGGGAAGAAGATGATTAAAGGTGCACAGAGGAGCTGAACTCTGCTCTTCCCCCTCTTCCTCCTCGTGCCTTGGATTGCATTGCTCTTCGTAGTATATTAGCCTTACTCTGGAGGACCTGTGTGTCTCGTTAAGGCATCCATTTAGTTAAAACTCAGAATAGCAAAATTGCTTTTATTTTAATCTATTTTAAGTCGTATATTTTACTTGGTAAGTCTGTTCTGGATTGGGTGGAATAAATACCCTTGAGGTATTAATATATCACATCCCCCCTCAGCCTTCTCTTCTTCAGGCTGAACGCAGGTGACTTGTGGCACGGCAGACGTCAGTCTCTAATGCTGATCTTTTGCTGTGCATAGAGAAAAATGACAGATCCCAAACAAAAGCAATCAGTTTTGCCTATATCTTTCTGAATTTGACTGCACCTTGCTAAAATGGAGAGGCAGTGGTCCTATAAAACCACGTTCAACACCTTCACTGACATAAGTGTCTGGATTTATTATGCTTACCCACACGGAGGGATAAAAACACTGATCTCATCAAGTAAAGAGAGTATTTGGCCTGGAAAAATAAGGTGTCTAAAGAGGGGACAGCTCCCCACCTGGGGTCTTATTTCAGGTACCTTTACGGTTGGACTTGATGATCTCAAAGGTCTTTTCCAACCATAATGATTCTGGTTCTGCAACCCCAGTGGTATTTTAAAACTGAAGAGTGATTCCTCGCGTCTCCCTTCTCTGTCTCCATAGAGCTCGAGTGGCTTTATCGAGATAAATAGCACACCGAAACTTAAAAGTGAACATATGTTTATGGGGGTGGCGGGGAATCCGGAGGTCACTCCTGTTTCTTGCTAGTCAGAGAAGACATAATGGGGCCTTCCTTTAGATAAATTAAGATTTGGAGCTAAGCTCGTGTCAAGACTACATTTGTGTAATTACAAGTTGACTTTTTTTTCCGAGCCCCTCAAGTTTTTAGAACTTAGTCAAAATGTTCAGCAAGAGTTTTAAAACGGAGTGCTCTAACATGACCCGATTGCAACTGGTGCTGGCTGGCTCCCAAACTGCGCGCTGAAAAATTTCACTGAACTTCCAAGTTATTTCCATGCCACTTCAGTGCTTTGTTCCCTCTGTCTGCACTTAATTTGTATTTTGCTCTTTTCATATCCTTTTTCCCCCATATATCCTGATTTCCCAACATAGTTGGAAGCTGCCATACTTAATTATTTCTCACTCCGGTTAAAATTGTCATGGTGCTTTTTTTTTGTCCTTTAAGATCTAAAAGAGTTGTGGTGCTTGTTTTAAATAGCACTGTAAGCCAGGCAGTTTAATTGATTCTTGTTAAACTACTTTAGCATAAAAAATCTTGCTGTCTGGTGGAGTTGTTTGGGATTCTGGTTCCGAATTTAGGAAAAAGAATGTGTGAATGTTGCTGTGATTCATGAACTACCTTCATGAGAACGTCTCTGATCTCCTTGCTATATGTAGTTTAAATTCTGCTTTATTCGTCAGTCATTAGAGAGCGGGTGAGGAGTGAATAAACCAAACCTTTTGGAATAGTTAGGGAGAACACAAACACAGTAGCCTTTATTAAGAATGTGAAAAACTGTGATAGGAAAACGAATCCATTCAGTCATTTCATAGAAATGGAACCCCAGTTAGTTTAAATGCTACGGTTTTCATAGAAGGAGCAAGTGAACTTTTTAAAATACAGTACAGAATCCATTCTTTAATGCTAATTATGTTTAATAATAGTAATTTAAATTTGGCTGTGCTACGCTAAGTAGCAAGCAAGAGGAAATTGTGCATGGGAATGTCCAGAAGCCTACCATATGAAAGCTTTGGTCTTCAGAGTCTGTTTTTATATGGTTGTGAAATATTGAAATGCCTAAAGTTGCCCTTTCTAATCTCGTCTGTGGCAGGATGCTCCGGAGCGGAGATTTACCCAGTTCTGGAATCTCCTGGCTTTGGCACTTTGCTCCGTGCTCCCAGTGCAACTACTTGCTGTGTGAATACATTCCAACCACATTGCTCTTGTGCTCATTCCCTAATGAGCATCAGTCCATCCGTGATTGTTTGCCTTAAAATTAATAACGGAGGGGCTTGCACCCATCCATCACCTGGTCCCACAAGACTCCAGTGCCTCCTCCGCAGCCTTGCTGGGAGAGCTGGAAAGGATGAGGGTGGCCAGGATTCTTGCAGGATTTCTATCTGCTCTCCAAATCCTCAGGCATTTCGCCCTCTGCAGCTCGCTTAGCATCTTCCCAATACCTTTTTCTTTTTAAACCGATAAGAATAACTTACAACTAGGCCATGTTTCAGTGACATTTGCTGCGCCTCCGCTGAGCTACGCACATTAATGCAGGCTTGGGGGATGTCAGTGCAATAGGAATTCGGGTGGTTTCGCGAAATACAGGCTTGCTTTGTGTTAAAATAACTCTGCTCTCCATAGCGCTCAGGATCGCCCGGCTGCTGCCAAACATTGTGCAGATGCTTTGGGTGTCCTTATTTCCCTCCTTGACCCCTCCACATGAGCCCGTGCTCGGGCGATGCATTGTGCCTTGTGCTTTGCTGCAATTTCTGCAATTGTCCTTGTCCTTTGGTTTTCTGGCCTTAATCCCCTCCATAATGATCTCTACAAGTCACTTACCAGCCATAAGACTAATCTATAGGAGTCACGTGGCGGGTCCGCACGCTGCACCCGTGCCCTTTCCGTCTGACTCCCTCCATTATTTTAATCATCCACCGTGTCGGCTTTTTTCCCCCAAATCCTTCCCGTGGCCGAGTGGCTTTCATAGCGAGTAAACACAAGTGGCACCGAGCGTGACCCCGCGGCTCCCTGCGCTTCCCCGCGCCCTCCTGGGCCAGCTCCCCTGCGGGCAGCGTCGCCGCGCGCCCGCCCGGACGCTTCCTTGCGCCTTCCAGCGCCTCCCGGCTCCCTTTCGGGTGCCTCCCTGCACTGCAGACCCCGTAAGTGCCAGCCCTTGGTTCTGGCTTAGCTGCCCAATCGATACTGCCGTTCAGGAATTCCAGGACATTTTTGGGGCAGGACCTCGTTGGTGCTTGCACCTTGCCATGGGTTCAGGACACTAGCTGCATTGCAAGTGCACAGAGGAGTTGGTGGCAGGCGTTTGGATCCGTGCTCTGCAGATCTGTCGTTGCTTTTTATTAAAATACGGGAACGATGAGCTCCATGCTTTAATTTCTCAGCTCTGTTGGAGAATTTTACCAGGGCTCTGAGCTGTCAGGCTGCCCTCTCTTCACCGGTAGTGTTTCAGAAAGCAGTACCAGGCTGCACATTCCCCACACGTGGACACACCGTGTCCTGCGTTAGATCCACACGGATCAGTGCGTCTGGCCAGAAGCATCTGTCTATAGGGACCTTTAGGGTCCAAGTTTTGCTAGAAAACTGCTCTCCAAGTAGAAGTTATTGAGGAGAAAACCTGTCTTGCAAATAGCTGCGCCCTTTATAAAGACTGAAATTAAGACTTGTAATAAGACAGCATTGCTCCTAAAAATACTGATGCTTGTCATTGCACTGAAACAAGACTTCAAATAGCATCTGGTATGATGTTATACTGAGAGGTATTCTTAGATGGCTGCTTTTATAGGAGCTGTGCACAGGGAACTCGAGTCTCCTTTTTAGATAGTAACTGATTTTATAGGCAATGGGCATGTATTGGAAATAAAGTATGCGTATGAAATGTAGTCGTTTATTTTTATAGCTGTAAGTATTAGAATTTTATTTGGTCAAGTCTAAAAA